>JAAAKE020167957.1:0-11622 GCA_010014785.2 Anisolabis maritima
TATATCGGCTACCATTTAATTTAAATATATATATATATCCGTCCTGATATATGATATGATATATATATATATATATATATATATCGGCTACCATTTAATTTAAATAAATAAGGAGGGAATCTAAATGGCCTCGGATGCCGAAAGGCTTAAAAGTAAAGAAAAAACATTTTTTGATGTGAATTAGTCAATAAATGACAAGCAGTTAATATTTTTTAATTAAATTACCTACCAGACTAACATTTTGGCCCACAGTCTAGACCATCTTCAGAGTCGGCTACATGAGTAAAACAATTATTATTATTATTGATTCTATCATATCAAAAAAAAATTTTCATCCACAACGTCATTCCTTAATAATAATTAATTTAACTAATTATTAGTAAAGTTTTTTCATAGCTTGATTAAGCCATTGTTTAAAATCGCGACTCAATCTAGCTTATTTCGCCCTTTAAAAACATATAACCTTTAAATGTTATATAATAAAAATTTTAATAATAATCATCTGTTTGAATAAGTTATTGATTTGTCTCTATTTTATATTTTTTCCAAAATATCTCTTTTGAAACGCCAACACGGCACCTATAAATAAACTCTAAAAATTGTTCGAATAATTAAAGTTTCTAATCAGTGATTAGAAGGGGGTTCATTAATATTCTGGACCAGGCTCACGCGATCCCTTCAACACCTGATGAGTGCTTCCGTTCGGAGGGAACGTTAATCGCCTGGGGTGCATCTCTTTGACCTTTGGACACGTGTCCGTCTTTTGACCCCCTTCCCACTCCAGCCTGTCCACAAGAGGACCAAAAGCTTCCAAAATTAATAAAGTTCATTTAATAACAGCGACCTTCTCTCTGTAAACCTTCAAACTCTTCTTCCTATACGTATATTAATTGAGCTAAGAAACTATTAAGTTATAAAATATAATATATAGAATTAAAATAATATTATTTTATTGGTTTTATATTTCATTTTTATTCTTTATTTATTAATCTATCAAATATTGAATTTAGTGATTAAATATGGCTCAACATTTATTCCAACAATAACTTATATTTTTACGAATTTATATATAAAAGCGCAAAGACTTACACCACATTTGGTTCAGATGAAAAGGACCAAATAATAGACAAATGTATTTAATTGTACAGTGCATCATTTTGGACGATCTTATATTCAAGCCCTAATATAGAAAATTGTATTATTAAAATAAAAGATAATTTCAGGAAATCAAAAGGGGGAAGAGAATAAATTTCTTCGAATAAATTTTTTTAATCACATATAACAGGAATTTTTCGATAAAACCACATGAGAAAAAGTTTTAATTACAATTTCTAAATATTTGAACACAAGGTATATAAAAAAATTATTAATTTTATTGTTAACAATTTTTGGTATAAATAATGATTTATCTGAAATAATCCTCTTTGCTGGAATTTCGAGAGCTGTATTTTACCAAGACTTTTTTTTACCGATTCTAAATCTATTATTTGTTATTTAAAATTCTATAAAGGATAAAATGTCACTTTGCAGAATAAGTAAAGATACTATTTCCAAAAATTAAATAAATACCTAGCTACTAAGTTGATATTTAAAGAACAAATTTAAAGATAGAAATTAGAAAAATATATGTATCAATTAAAAAATAAAATAGTGTAAATTTAAAGTAAAAGTTTAACTTTACGAAGCGAGGTAACAAAATGAACAGTTGATGAAAATAACCTAAAGAATAGAGTGATAACGAAGAATAATGTTTGAGAAAGAGAAAAGAGAAGAATGGTAGACTTGTAAAAAAGTTTTTACTTTTTCTCGCTCAAGCGCCTTTCTTGTGTCACACACGCACTTGCAAACATACACACACCCACACATAAACACACTACAGATAAATTGCCTTAAAGTCCAAAACAGCCCAAGTCTGTTGTGAAGAAGAGAAAACCATCATCATAGGTTAAACACGAAAAAAGAGTCGTTCCGAAGATTTAAATTTTCATCGATATTCGATTCAAATCAGAAGACCAAACAAACTTTGTATTTCTACCCTTCAACTTTTTACCAAGATAAAGAAAAAAAAAAAAGAGTTTTTCTTGTTCATTTCAATTTTTCCTTTCAATGCCCATCATTTCTTTTTATTAAAAAATATATTTCATTTTTGAGTGATTCCAAAGATTTTAATTAAATATTTTTTCTGTAAAAAATCGATTTTTAATAAAAGAACATACAAGTTTTATAGGCCTACACTGAAATAATTATAATCGGGCTGTTATCGAAATTTCAGAAGGAATGTAGAGAAGATGGGTAAATAGCCTTCCTTCCAACTTATTGACGAAAATATAGAGAAAGGGTTCTAATTGATTGAAAGGGACTACTTTTGGATTACTAAACATCCTACTTTGGGAAGATGTGTTCTATAAATTTTGTCCATATACCTCCTGTGAAAGAAAATTAGAAATGTCCTATTTGTATTATAATTTATAATAAATTATAAATAAAAGATTTTAAAATTTATTATACAACCCAAAAAAAAAATGATATTTTATTTACTTTTTAGTTTACGTATTTATGTTGTTATTATTATCGAAAACATATCTTTTATTGTGCTTCTACCTCTACTTTGATATCATTTTATTGCTTTCCAAATACTGGTAAATGTTGGTCCTTTTAGAGTCGCCACATTGGCATCAGACGCTTCTGGCGCTCTAGTTAGAGAACATGTTGTTATCAGCGCAATTTGCATTGCAAACGCAAGCACTTGTTCTGTGGTTTTGTCTCCCAGCATTTCAGTGATTCTTTCTTTGTGATTTTTTTACTCTAAATTTATATAAAAAACAAATTAAAACTAATCTACACGTATTAAATTTTTTAAAAATATCCTATAATCCTTCTGTAATTTTTTTTTTTAAATAAATTCACATATCTTTAAATTTCAGATATTTGGTATCTGGGCTTAATAGTTTTAGAATTTTGCAATTCCAAGACCGGCTGGACTATAATTTTTTTTCTGAACAAACATTTTGTTATGATATGTTATGAATTGTTTAATTGCTAAAAGCGAATAACAATCTTGATGAAAATAAATAAAATATCCAATAAATAAAAAATCAAATTGAAATGAAATAAATAAATAAATTCGCCAAAATAATAAATTTAATTCAGTGTGTGAGTTTTAGTTAAATATGAAATAGGGTATGATAGTTTCAATTTTCTGGAGTTAACTCTTTTAGCCTATGAACGGTTCATATCTAAAATTCTTAATCGAAATGAAAATTTGTTTATTTAATAGTTATTTCAATGGTTGAAACTAATAGAATTTAAAAAAAAAGTATTTTTGATGCTCTCATTTTCTCTTCGTCTATTAAAATTCTTGCTTTGACCAGTGGCGTGGACCTGAAATCATAAGTTTTGAGGGATATCCACATAAATATAAAGAGATCAACAAGCAGAGTCCATTTTGTGCAGACCACTGAACCGCAAGATGGCCGCTATGGCTTCATCATTCCCTTCTTCATTAAGCATGGATTACGACGAAATTATCTTGCCTCTACCTAAACCTTGTGAAATGTGTAGGCTATTATTGATTCAAATGGTTTGCTATTTACTACTCTAGAAAGAGGATATTAAATAATAAAGATAGATATTACTATCTATTTTCCCTGGATATAAATTCTAATATGTCCTAAAAAATTAATTTCTATAAAAGTAGAAAATGAAATAAACCTTAAAATTTTATGATTAGTTTTTCTTTCCATTATTATAAAGAATAACTCTTTTATAGTATTAATATAATGGAAATATCAATAAAAGTTTCATTTTCAATAGAAAGTTTATAAAAAAATAGGGTTATAAAAATATAAAGATTCTTGTCTGCTATTCACACAAGAGGTTTTCAAAAATTGGCATTTTTTTTGAGTTTATTCTTAAAATAATAACTGGAAATGTTATTTAGGATCTTAATTATCACTATGTTTACTTATGAATGGAATATCAATAAGATGGCCAACTATATTCTGTGCAAAATGGAGTAGGGAGGGTTGAGAAAAACTTTCTATCATATATTTTATTTTATTAAAATTAAATAGTAGTTAGTTGCTGTTGGAGGCTGACAAAAGTCAATAAGTGACTAAAGATGGACCGATAAAATTTGTCCATAACGTCTCCTTTTGGCTTTTGGCATCCAAGAACTTTTTTTTTTACTGCAGTCTGCCTTCTTACTCCTTTTATTAAAATTATTAGAAAAGTCATGTGCATACATGGAAGAAATCCGAGCTGAAATCTTCCTCCTTTATCTTATATGATAATTTGATAATGGATTGAAAATAACTTAAGTGTATTTATATTTAATAATCGACAAGTTTAACATAAAATGCTCTGCATTACTGAAGTTACAAATTTAGGTTAATTTAGCAGTGCGAGTTGAAATAACGTTCCCCCTCCTTTAGTTTAAACTTCGTCCAAATAGCTATTCTTTAATAATTTTAGCAATATACAAGGGTAATGTGACGGGTAGTGAGAAGAAGAAGTAACTTTCTAAAGCTTAACATTGTATTTAAATTCTGTCATCTTTATTGTGGTAAATTTAATAGTTAACTCGCAAAGTACAAAGGGATGCAAAGGATTACTTTTAGAGTACGGTTTTTCAAAGGAGTACGGTTCATGAAAAAGCAGTACAAAACTCCCCAAAGGAATATGGTTGGTCACCTTAATATTAAGCTATTTGAAATTATTATTAAAGATAAAACAAATGCATTAATCTGAAAGAATTAATTAATTTTGTTAAAATTCCCACTTATTACTCCTCTACCAGTATATTTATTTCTATAGTAGGGTCTAGGATTTATATATTAATATATATTTTCTTGTTTTTTATTTTATGAATGTATCGAGCAGAGATTTCAAGATCAGGAATTAAATTGGATTTGTACTGTTGATTACTGCATGGTAGCCTTCAAAATATTTTCTTATATATATATATATATTATTTTAGTTTTTTAAGTCGATTTTGTTTTATGTTTTATGTTTAGGTCTAAAGAAGGCGCAAAGAACAAACACTTCGTTTGGAGTTTGTGTCAATTACAATAGAGAAAGTGTATGGATTATAAAGCTATTGTAAAGCGAGATTAAATAAAGGGGATTAAAATATCAATGCTTGATGAATACCCTGTATCTAAATTTAATTTTACTTTTATTGTTCTCTAGATTCTCTAGACAGATAATTAGATAAAAGATTAGATATCTAGTAATTGAACAAGAAGTTTGTGTTTCATATCCAAGAGGCTTTTCAAGTACCTTCATTAACTTTTCCAATTGCAATAGGTACTCAAATTTATTTTTAATAACATGACTCGTCCAATAAAAAGCAAATAAAATCTTATTACAGAATTGAGAATGAACATTTTCAATTAAGGAGATCTTTAGATGAATACATCAGAGATCTCAGAGAATTGTCAATTAGTGTATTATTAGAAAAAATTTTAATTTGGGAATCATATTTCCTCTTAATTTTTAAAACATATAAATTATATAAGTACCGGTATTTTAAAAATAAATAAAAAAATTATCATTCTCTTTCGATTTTCAATAAATAATTTTCTTTTAATAGAACAATAAATGGACCTCGGATGGGTAGCCCCTAGATACAAGACTGTGGAATTCCTTCAGGAAACCATTGATATATGTTTATTTAAATCTATATATAGGTATGAATATTGTAAATTTCTAAATGACCTTAGCTGCTAAAAATTCAAATATTTACATCTTAAATATTTCATAAATTAAACCTTTAATTGTTAATGGCCTTTTGAATGTACACTTTTCTGGTCTTGTTAAATCTAAATGTGATAAATTAATCCTGTAACTGGTTTTCATAATATTTACAAAGTTCAGACTCTCACTTACCTTATTTTATTTTAAAATATTAAATAATTTTTAAAAACAAAAGATGAAATTTTTATTGAATCATTTTCTTTTAATATAATAACGAATCATAAAAGTAAACTTCAAATTCGTTTCTACCAAAAGTTGACTAAATTAAGATATTTACATTTAAAGCTTTCATAAAAAACTAACTTTCTATTATATCTGTAAATATGTCAATGATCAAAATTGATATGGTTACAATAAATCCATTTCAATATTAGGTGAAAAAAAGGCGAATATTTAAACATAAAAAATTTATTTTCCCTAATCCAAGTGCCGTTCCCTCCTGAGTGATAGTTTTTAAAATATCTGGCTACCAATTAATTTAAATATTAAGTTAAGCATATCAAAAAAATTTTAGACACCGAGTACTGTAGATGTTAGTCAAAGTTTAGACTTTTTTCAGTACAAAAAAAAATATAATTATAATAAATTTACCTTTATAAACCTTAAAAAAAATAAATATAATTTATTAAAAATATTTTTTTGTAAAAACCCAAACCTTCACTAAATCAAAAAAATTTAAAAATAATTTTTATTTAATAAAAATATTTTGATAATGTACATATTTATTTTATTTTTTGATGCTTTCTAATATTGAATGTATTTATAATATAAAGCCTCTGACCCATGGAGCAGAAGTAAGGTTGTTTATTATCTAAGAATCAGTGGTCCATTTTCCGAGCGATAAATTTTATTTAAATTATGTTGGCTATCAATTAATTTAAACAGTGGGACGGAAAACATCGTAAAAATTATATTTACACTTATCGTATCATACTGGATGTCTATTTAGCCTCCGATGCGGAAAAACAATCTAATAAAAATAAATGACAAAAAATTAAAAAATCGTAATTATTTTGTTTGCCTTGTTCAAACACAAAACATTTGTTAAAAAATACTATATTCTCCATTTTTTTTTTTTACTTTTTGTTCGAGAAATTATAAATTTAAAAACATTTTGAATTTGGGAGTAATAAAAAATTATTGCTAAATGTAAATAAAAAATATAAGGAAATTGTATCAATATTAATTGCCTAACAATTAAGCCTATATACGTAACGGTAAATAAAACTTTATATTTTTCATTTTGTTCCCGTTTTTACACATATTTTGTTTTCGTAATTCATTTTTCGCGTGATGCTCTCTAACTTAACCAATAAAAAATTGTTATTTAACTAATCGGAAAATCTTTCACTTTTGAATTATTCATAAATTATTAAAATTTTCTAAAAAAGGCTGTTAAATGAATAACATATTCTAAATGATTGGATAATTTTTTTGAAAAATTCATCGGTATTTTTATTTTAGTAATGGTGCATTGGTTTACACTTCATAAAATATTTAATTAAATTGTATTCTATTTAAATATAAATTCCTTTATACTTTTTCATAACCAAAGATATTTTTTTGCATTTATAATTGTTATATTTAATCTAAATTAGAATGATCAATATTTTTAGAATTTTTTTACATTTCTTATTAAATTAAATATATCTTATTAATATAATGTAGAATCTATCATATATTATTTAGTTCGAAGAGGGGCGTTTTGATTGTATTTTAATAAAGGAAGAGTATTCAAAAAAAATAGCCCATACCTAGGAAATAAGCTTTCGTTTGAGGTATCAAGAAAAAAACGACGGCCCACAACTTTCTCTTACTAAAGGTGTGTGGTGTGCTGTCAAAGCAGATTTGCATCGGGCGCCCTATGTGGGTTCATTTATTTTCATTTGGACCGTATATACCCAGCTATTGGGTTCCTCGTTTACCCTAGATGCTTTCGTCCATGGAGACACCCACCTCAAACCCAGCCGACCTCTGGCCCACCTATGTAGCCGGTTCACAATTTTATATTATCATTCATTTTTGGAGATTTTTCGTTTGTGTTTATTAATCAATTATCAATATTATCTCTTACCATTCTAAATAAAAAAAATCACATCAATTAATATTAACATTACCATATTTTTCATTAAGTCTTTATTCAAAAAAACGTCACTCATGCTTATCTTATACAAATTTTAATTAATTAACCTCTTAACTGATAAGGGCATTAGTCTAAAATTAATTAATTAATGGAAGATATCTATTTGCAAATCTATCTTTCCTAAAGCATATGTATACATGAGCAAAACTTGGGGAAAATAAATACTCTTATTATTTTGTGTTATTTATCTGTGAATACTAATAAACCAACATAACCATGTCATACTGCAATATAAATCTATTTCCAAAAATAAACCTCAGTTGACCGCTTGAATGATATATGAACCTGAACAGGTTTGTTTTTATGATAATTTGCAGTTATAGCTCGGACAATTTAACCGTAATAAATTAAAATTATCGCGGGCCGTTTTCCCATTTTCATTTGCCAGCGATAGTTTCTCAAAAAAAGGTATTTTATATTGCCCAGGATCAAATTTGCTGATTATTTATAATTCCATTCTTTCCCCTCCTCTTCCTAATTCGCTACTAATGAAGCATTACCCGCAGCAGCCCCTTCCAGTTGGCATGTAAATATTCGTGAATTTTACCCGCATTACCTCGCATATTTTATAGATCAACCTCCTCCCATTCTTTTTTTTTTCAATTATATATTTTTGCCAAAATAGGTGTTAAGTGTAAAGTGAAGTTGAATGATCGAAGGGTTTTTATTTTTTATTCATTTTTTTTTTTTTAAAGAGGAAATTAAAATGGTTCACTGGACTCTCTCATCGTAGAGCATAAAATTAGAAAAGCAATTTTAAAATAATTTGAAAAGTATATTTTTAGGCTTGTTTTTATTAAAATATTAATGTGATAATTATTTTTAGACAGTCTGATATTTCATTCAATAATTTGAGTAAAAAAATTTAACAAAAAGATAAAATAGGAATATTTTTGTCTTACTTAACTTATGGAAAGTGCTTCTAATTATATCATCCTTCTGGAACCAAAAAGAATATAGAAAGATTTTAAGATATGTTTGTTTTATATTTTTCCAACCCAATTTTTCTTTTACTGTCCCACTATTTTTGGTTTCATGTCCTATTTGTAGAGTGTCGTTCAAAATTTTTTTAGAGTGATTCTATCCTTGTGTACTACTGACCGACCTCTGAATTTTTTTCATCTTTAATTTTAAGAACAAAAGTCTTTTCGTATTCAGTTATAAATTAATTTACAGGCTTCAGGGATTTGTGAGAAAAACTCATGGCATAGAATAATTCAAAAAAAGTGGACTCCAAACAATTTTGGAGGGATAAGGGTAAATACATTTCAAAGGTAATAAATAAATGTTTTATGAATTTTAATCAAAATCTAATCAAAGAGCGAATTTTGAGAAAATAAAAAAAAAAAATAAAAAAATGCTTCAATTAAGTTCCAGTTCTTTTTGACTGATTTTACTGAAAAACCTCGAAGTGCATGCAAAGTGAGTTCCTAGCTTAAATATAAAATTTCGTTCGTTTTTTCCTTTTTGAGAAACACACATACATACATCGTTTTTTTTTTAACTCGGGGAAAACGTGTATTTCCGTTGAAATCTCGACCTCCTTTTTTTGCGATCGTAATACTTTCTCACTATATATTTCATATATAGGTTTGAAAAGTAAAAAATCAAGAGAAAATTTTCAAAGAACCCCACAAATAGAACATGAAACCAAAAATAGTTGGGCAGCAAGAGAAAAATTTGGTTGAAAAAATATTAAACATGTCTTGAAATCTTTCATTGTTCCTTTTGATTCTAGAATCCTGTAGTTTACAACGGTTCCCATTAAGTTGAGACATCTGAAAATATTACTAATTTTATCCATTTGTTAAAATTTTTATATTCGGGTACATAGATTTGCCATCTATGCGAGTTGACTGGCATTTCTCATTTTCTTCTTATGCCAGTATTTTCCATTATTTGTAGGTCAATCACCTGGGCTTTTTCTCTCCATACTTGTGACAATCTCCCTCGAAAAATAAAACATAGAAACTTTTTATAAATCATAATCAATCAGATATTAAAATATATTAACAATATCATAATACTATAGTTTTATTATAATTTTCTAGAACTGTCATGTTTTTTTAAGAATACAAAGCCTGAAATGGTTGGTGATGATAGATCGGCCCCAACTGTCTTCAACTCTTAACTCTTGCATTGCCTAAAACGAACGAGCCAAATATTTTTTGTATGTTCAAATTACAGTTGAATGCCTATCGAAATTTATCAACTTATAAAATTACGTTCTTTTTTTATATTTTTTTTTCTCTCATTTTTTTTAGTTCTTTTAAGATCTTTTGTGCTGACTTTTCCTCTTTCTTTATGCTATTTATCAAACAGACTAGAATAAAAAATGTCGCCTTTCTATAAAGTGAGTTTTGACAATAAAAGTTTTCTTCTCTTATGATTCTAATTATATGACTTTACTTTTGAGAAATTTTCAATTTTTTCTGATGAGAAGAAAAGATTGAAGAACAGTGGCGTAACTACCACCCATAGAAACATCGAGAAGCGTTATCCGGATTCAAATTGTTATATTTATCCTTGTGAGAGTGACTCTCACGTCTTATGTTGCAGAAATTAGTTTGTGCTTGATTGGTGGAAGGTAGGCAACCCAAATATCCAAATCACTCATGGATTTTAATTGCTAGTTATTATCTAAAGCATATCACGCGAAGTTGTTAAAACTCTCTAGTACTTTCTAAACGAGCTCCGAACCGAAAAATCTATTAGTGAGTTAATGATTTGGGTTGCTTACCAATTAAACAATTTCTGCAAATTATCGTATAAACTTATATTCTAGCATAAGACTGTGTGAATGGCTGACTTTTAACTTCAGTTGTTTACATCCCGAGCCACGAAAAAAAGGCAACAAGATGAAAAAAAAGAAAAAAATACAAAAATTCTAAATGATATTTATGAAATTTAAATATTATTTTTGTAAAGACATAATATTCAATTGTACGTAAATATAAGGTACTAGTGTTCTTCTTTGGCTTCGTTCCTATTTATATATTCCGTATATTTAAAACCATAAACAACGAGATCATTAAATAAAAGAGATCTCAAGGCAGGAAAGAATAACCTTAACGTGTCAAGATGCCGAGTAAGACGAGGAATTAATTTATTCGGAGAAATAAAGGGGAAAAGAGGATTAGGCGCAGGACTAAGGATGTATATAGGACCAAGAGGCTCCCCAAGAGCAGGGGGTAAAGCTCCAAAGCCCTTTGGATGAATATTTATAGATGACGGCGTGATTAATTTCGTGGGCGCCAAGCCGGAAAAAAACCCTCTTGCAAGGACACCGGATTAATTAGAAGAGCGTGGCTCATATTGAAAATTTACAAGCTTCAAGAAATATTGGCCCCTTGATAGAGCGAAGAGTTTGCCAAGAGTTAAGCCAGACTCAACTAATGATGGCTTGATTAAGACTTCAGGACCAAATATTGACTTCTTAGATGCATTGCATTCCTTATTATCCACTAAACAATGATAATCATAAATTCATGTGATATGGAATTTATTAAAAATGCTGTGAATATATATTTACTAAAATATATTGTTTAAAAAATAAATGTTCTAATAAAGCCGGAAGAATGCGACTGCAAAGTTAACGCTTGATATAGAACAGAGTAAATTTTATTAAATAGCTTATAATAAAATCTTTATTTGGGTGCCTTAATTTTTGGAGAGGTTCTTGTTAAGAGAAAATAGAGGGTTAAATCAAACAAAGTAATGAG
>JAAAKE020167979.1:0-11621 GCA_010014785.2 Anisolabis maritima
TCTATTTCACATTTCCTTATTTTGAGATTCTAAAAAGTCATATATTTATTTAATTTTCAAGGATGAGGTGATAACTATTTTTTTGTTTTAATAACTCATCCCCTTTTGCGACTTTTTGTACAACCTTAAAAGATGATTATACATATAACATTATCTTGTTTTTGATTAGCTTTATCAAAGAAAAAATTTTACTTTTATTGATATAATTTCCAATTGATTTGAAAATAAAAAAAACGTTCCGTTTCATTCGTGTCCTTATCCGTAGCATGCACACCTTTATCCTTTTCTGTTATTTTATTTTTAATGAAAATTTGAAAGGTAAAAAGTTTTTTATAAGACAAATTTACATATCTATTGATGGCACCAATCGGAGATGAAAAGTCATTTCTATTTATTGTCTTTCTTTTATCCTTTTTTCTCCTTTTATATTTCTCCGTTTGTCTAACCTAATGTCATTCCCTTTTATGAGGACATCTTAATTACATTAAAAACGAATTTTCATTATTTCTGGAAAGAAAAAATAAAATTTCTCTCACCTATAGTTGACATTTCACTAAATTTAGGCTACTTACCTGATTCTTTAAAATTTAATGAGTAAATACGTTTGATAAATTTTAATTAATAATGAATTTGAAGAGAAGTATGGACCACCCTTGGCTCCTTTGGAACCTCTTAATACACTCATTGCTTATGCATTATTAATGTCTCATCACATCAACATGCCAAATAAAGATATATAATATTTAGAAAAAGAGAGAATATACTGTCCTAATTCTTAATTTAATAGAGATCCTTCATCTTTGAACTTTTAATTAAAATACTTGGATTTCACTTTATGATCCGCAGCTATCCCGGTGGCCCGCGGGATCCAAATGACTTTCATTTGTCCTATTTATAATACTTTAATTATAATTAATTATTCAAATGGTAAAAATAGAGAGTAATAATCCCATTATGTTATTAAATATATTTTCAGTTTTAGTTTTTTCATAATGAGAGAAATAATAATCAAATTTTATAACGAATAAATTTGACTTTTTTATACATTCATCATCTAGAACAGAAGTTCTCAAAATTTATCTAACAAGGGAAGACCACATCCAGTATTTATTTAAGAATGAGAATGCCATTTTTTGGGTGATTCTAGAGGCCAACTTTTGTTCTCGTTTTGTGTAATGCCCCTTAGTTTTAAAGAAATTATCATTTAAAGTTTACCTTCCGAGAGATCTTAAGTTATGTAAAATAACAACCATCAGATGGCCGGGCTAGATAACGTGTCACGTTAATAAATTATTTTTTTGCTCTTCCAAGTTCAAATCCACTAGATTCATAATTTTTTTTCATTTTATTTAATTAATTTAATAATGTAATTTATAAACTTGACGCGTTATCTAGCTCGGTTCTATTGCTGTTATCTATTTACGTAACTTAAATAGAAACCTCTCGAGAGGCCAAAACGCCCACACAGGAATCTACCAAAAAATGGCATCCCTATTCTCGATGTATCTGAAGTGGACTCCCCTTGTATGGGAAAAGTTAAAAAAATACCTCTACCTACTTTTAACCAACTAATTAGTAAAAATAAAATATTTTTCAATCTTTTAAAAATTTGAAGACGCCTTTTGGGCTAGAATCAAGAAAGCCGCCACAGGATTAGAAGAAGGCGTGTTCCTTGGGAAACTGGTGCACCCCCATTAATAAATACAATCAATAGAGAAGATTCTAAATATATATTATTTTATTTTTTCCAGGAATTTTTGAGTCATGGCATTAAATATGAAAAAATTCTTTGTCCGGGTCAACAAATTCCACCAAAATATTTAGTCAAAAAGTAAGTTTATTTTTATTTCCATATATTATATCATAATCAAGTAGTCAAGCCTAGAGAAACAAGTTTATTAAATAATAAAGATCAAATAAAATGTGAGATGACAAGTGACAGTAAATTTTCTTTATTTGGTTTATTTATCAAATTTCTACATTTAAATTAGTATATAATATTAAAGTTATTTTAAAAACTCGCATACATATTCCTGATTTCCTATACAAAATTTCAAGTAAATTTTAGCATTTGATTTAATATTTGCTAAACACTTTCATTTTTCAATTATAAATATAAATTTACTTGAAAATTTGAGTATTAGAGATCACTATGAATAGAGATGTTGGAAGTGATGGATATCAATTCACCTTAGGAGTCCATAATTATTTGGATTATTATCTCAAAAATGCACTAGACTATTTAAAATTTTTTTACCTTCAGTTTTTATAAGGTTAATTTAATGTGGAGCAACATAAAGCGAAAGGTCAAAATCCGCTGAGAGATAATACATTAAAGGATCTCTTGTTCGCCTTAGACCTGGAAGATAGGTCTTACCATTATAAACATTTTTTTCCTCAAGGTTTATAAATTACCAAGTAGTTAATATTTATTTACAATTTTTGTATTTAATATTTTAGTATAAAAACTAGTTTTCTGCTTTTTCAAAAAAAAAAATCTGATTTTTGATTGATGATTCAGATCTTTTAAAAACAAGTTTATATTTTTATATGTTTTAATTATGCGAGTGAGAATGTAGTCAGAAGATAAACTCTCTCTGCCAAAGAACGAACGATTCATGTTTCAAATATGCAACTCTGAGGTGTGCATATCTCTATCCATTAAATTTACCTGCATTACCATAGAGTACAGGAATAAAATATTTATATATGCAATACGGCAATGACTTTATTATCTTTTTTTTTTTCTTTTACCATTATGTTAATATCTGAACTAGATGCTGAGTTACTTTTTAGCCACAAGCTAGACTTCCTTTCCAAGTTCATACATTTTTATCGAATTAATTCTTGAAACTAACTCGAGGTAAATTTTATAAAATAATATATAAATCTAAAGTTAGAATGAAATATGAGAAAACTTATAAAATTATGAAGTAAAAAATATATAGCCAGCAAATTTATATATATATGATGATTACAATTTAATTCTTTGATTATCTGTTATTTGAATTATGTTTACCCTTAATGAGTTCTTTTTAAGATCTATATTTTTGCTCTTACATTATTAGACTCAATTATTTTTTGACAGAACGTTTGATGGGATTGGCTAAATTTGAAAATGATAGATGGCATTATTAGTAAAATATTTTAGCTGCGTCATTATAGACTATATTATTCATCTTTGAAAATTATCACCCAAAATAAGTCTAAAAATATTATGATAATTATGATAATATTAAACAAATCTTTTCAGCTATTTATATATGTCGTAAACAACACATTGTGATTACTCTTGGAAGTAACTTTCTGAGGGTGGGTTGCCTTTTCTTTTCCCAGAAGATAGAGTTAGATAAAATTTGGATTTAAATCCGGGTTGATTTCCTCTCAAGATTATAATCTTAACTGTTTTATCCTCTCAACTAAACACATCTTCATTTAACAAATATTTTGATCCATTATAGGCCTCCCACTTACTTCGAGGCTGTAAGCAAAATATCTTTAACCCCCCCCCCCCCACAGAAGAGGGGGCCTTTCCATACATTGGGTGTGATTTTTGGAATGAATAAAGGATAATTCACTGTATATAATTTCAAAGGGGAGTGAGTAGCCCAAACAAAGCATTATTTTTGAATAAAACGTAGTAATTGCAAATTTCTTACATATTGTTCACATATGGGATGAATTCTACTCTCTCTTCTACAATTGACAAATTTAACCGAATAGAATCTCAATTAATTATTCGCTTTACGTCTATATCATTCGGGTTTAATTTATGTAAATTTGATTTTGTTCGCATGACCACGTATCATGAAAATTCATATAGAAAACAATTCAATCTAATTGGAACAAATATCACATTTAAATATTTCAGTAAATATAATTTTTTAAATTCACTCCCTCACCACTTAAAATATCTTGCGTGAGGAAGCCATTTTTAGGAAAATATCTATAGAAATTTAATTTTTTTATCCCTCTAGAAATAATCATCCAGGTGTTTTTAAATATGATATTTTATATCCCATTCAAGAAGAATATTTTTTTATTGACATATATAGAGATAATTATTAGTTATGATAGTTTATCTAAAAATTATTCTTGATTTTAAAATTTTTGAAAATTTATTTATAATTAATTGATAAATTATTTAAATTACAATTACAATAAAAGAATCCCATAAAAATGTATCATAATTGTCAAAAAATATTAAAAGGGGAAACTTTATTTTCAAATTTATTGTTATTAACTTTATAAATGGAGAGTCAATAATAACGTTCAAAAATTTAATTTTTTTTTTGTTGCTTTTCTTTTAATAATAAAGAGCCTTCGTTGGCGGCAGCTATTAGCCAAAATGGCTTCAAACTGTCGAGCAATAAATGTGCTTATTTCATTGGTAGTGAGGGAGGAGATTTGAGCCAACTTTTGCTTCCAAAGCATTCATTCTTTATTTTGGGAGTTTAGAGGGAGGCGGGGATTTTGGGAGAGGGTTTTATAGGGGTGCAGTCGCTTCAAATAACTAAACTTTTTAACGCAAAAGGTAAGAAAGAAAGGAAAAGAAAACTAAGAACGAATAGCAAAAGGATCGGGAAAAGGGAGAGGGTTTTGGAATGGGGAGATAGTTTCATTTCTTGCCAAAAAGTTTCCGTCCAAAAATGAAAAGCTGGACAGAAAAACTTTTTCGCCAACTACTATTGGAAATGTTATGAAAAACGAGCATGAGACGTTTATGAAGTTAAGCTACTCTCAAATTTAATTTTTTTTTTTTTTTCTTACTCTTAAATAAAAAAAGATTTTAAATCAAAACTAGAAACGTATTTTTTGGCAAAGTGAATGAGTTTTAACCTCACTTTCTTTCAATGAATGGAGTTAAATTTATGAATGAAAATGAATTTAGTTTAATTAAAGCGATGGAAATTTACGATCCAGACGCTAGAAAAATTATATTCTAGCCAATAGAAAGAGGAATATCAATCAAAGTGAAATATGAGATTGTTTAAGCCTCCGTGTTGTGGCTACTGTATTGTGAACAAGGTTTTATATATAACCAACCTGTTTAGTTTGGGCTCTTGTTTTAATTGAAACTATTTTTGTATTCATCTTCGCCTTTTGGCAGAGTCCTGACTTATTTAAAAAAAAGCGAATGAAATAAAAATCCAAATTTAATAATGAAAACAACGTTGGAGGAATTAATAATATTTTAATACTTATCAGCTAATGTTTACTTATGGGTTAAATTTATGACTAGTTTTTAACTTTTATCAAATTTCGACAGGACCTGCAAATAAAAGATTTGGCGCTTAATAAATGTTATAATCCCAACAAAGATTAAGAATTTACAAAATTTTAATAATTTTATTTTTAAATTTTTTCTGCTTTTATTCTTATGGTGTAGGTCTATACAATTTAATTATAGTTAAAATATTTTTTACTCTTTTCGGCATCTTGAGTTATATAGACTTTAAACAATATATATTAATTTGTATCCGTTCGGTTTAAATAAATTTTTATCAGGCTGGTCGGTATTCGAAACCACATTTTTTGGGTTTTAATATTGGCATTATCAATCCCTCTCACCTGTTAATCACGAGATGGAGGTATCTTATTATTATTATTATTAAACACCTATAAAATTTTTTGTGTATTTACGACTAGAGATTGCATTCGACACTAGTATTATAATATTGTTAACTATGTCATATTCAATTTTAACAACTACTGAAAGAAGAACAAACAATACAATCTCCAATTGTTTAATGAATACTAACAATCCGATGAAGGCCTAAGATAACGGCCGAAAATCCATGTTAATTTAAGTAGAAATTTAATTGATATGTTGAGGGGCTTTGAAAACAATTTTATTGATGTAAAATTTTTCTCTTTTTCAATTTGGGTCTCTGTATAATATATATGGAAATTTTTTTAGATTTAATTCATTATCAGAAGATTATTTATATAAATAAAAACTCAATTTTTCTTTGGATATCAGAGGACTAATCCTTTCTGTCGATATCAATCATTTCCATTATAACAATCTTATGATTTATTTACTCTATTTAATTATTATTTTTAAATATTTTTATTGATATAAAAACCTAAATATACTTTATTCACATTATATATCTTAAAATATATATATTTAAAATATTTCAAAAAATTTAACAATTTTTCGTGTCTCTCACTAAATATTCTTTGAAACTTTTCTCTTTTCGGCTTCGAAAACCATATGATCAATCTTCACATAATTATCGCAATATTCGTTATCGGTCTATATTAATTTAAATTAACTGTTAGTGAATATAATGTAAATAAATTTAATCGCTCAGAGAGAAGAGATCCACGGATCTTTAGATGTTGAAGGAAGAGCTTTACTTTTATTTTAAGTAGAGAAAATTTAAAATTTTTTTAAAATTATAGCTTATAGGAGAATAGGGGAGTGTTATGAAAAATATGTGGGTGACTTTAGAAGTGTCTTAAGTAACCCAGAGATGGTGCTCGTATCTCAAAAATTGTAGGCCAAATAACACCTTTTGGTATGGCTGCTGTCAAATTTTCAGGCAGCTGCAGCAATTATTTATTTAGTTACAAGCTGTCAACCAAAACAATTCAAATATTTTTTCAAAAATGGACAAAAAGGAATATCGAGCAGTGATATACTTATACTACTTTTTGAAAGAGAAAATCGCTGCACAAATCAAAGCAAAGTTGGAGAAGGATCATGGCACATCTACTCCTTCACTACCGACCATCAGTTTTTTGTAAAAAGAATTTATATATTGTACCAGCACCGAAGATGAATCTCGCAGTGGACCCCTGAAAAATGCTACCAATGAAGAAATAATGCTCTATATCGTGATGGGAGTCCGCCGTTTGAAGTTGCTTAATATTGTAAGGATGGTAGGTAGGAACGGAAGAACGGGTGTTTCATATCCTGCATAATATATTGGACATGAGAAAGCTCTCCGTGCATAGGGTCCGCGGTTGCTGGCTGGAGAACAAACACCTGCCCATGACCGTCTGAAAGTTTAGACCAATCCAAAAGAATTTTTGCGTCGATTTGTGACCGTGGATGAAACATGGATTCATCACTCACGCCCGAAACGAAACAACCGTCTAAGCAATGGATTTCACCTGGTGAGCCCGCCTCGAAGAAAACAATCTGTTCCATCTGCTGGGAAGGTCATGGCCACCATTTTTTCGGATTCTAAAGATTACATCTACCCAGTCTACTTGGGAAAGGAAAAAACGATCACATGGCAATACTACGCCTAGTTCAACAAGGAATTAAAGAAAAAAAGACCCCCATCTGGCAAAGAAAAAGTGCTGTTTCATCACAACAACGCGCTATACCATACAGACGCAATTGCTATCGCAAAATTGATTGAATTACTGTACCATGTACTCTTCTTCAGATTTAACTCGATGAGATTTTTTTGTTCTCTAATCTGAAAAAATGGCTAGGAGGAAAGAAATTCATTTTGAATGAAGAGATAAATAATCGCTGCCCCGGAGGGCTATTTTGCCGAGTTTTTAGGAAGCTTGAAAAAATTGGAGGTCCGCCGGACTTGACTTAAAAGGAGATTATGTAGAAAAATAAAGTGAAATTAATTTTTTTTTATTTTGAACTTAAGATACTTACTTCTCCCTCGTTTACTCTTTCAAATGATCGATTTCGCTTATCACTCCCCAATTCTCCTGGAATATTCAGACGTCATCAGAAAGTCATACATTTTACTTATTGCTTATACTCTAGAATTATTACATAACATGTATTTTCTTTGCACTTTCTAACTCGATTTGTTATTTATTTACTCTTACATCCGATTTTCGTACTGAGATCGATGTTCTGAACAAAAGGAGCGCTAGAATCAGCAGACTCTAGGGATAGGCAAACGAAGCGCGAGAGAGTCGGTTAGAATCATTTTTTTTTTAATTAAAAATAATTATAAAATTAGTTTTAATATTAAAAGAAAAATTCCAGTTTTAGTTTGAAGATAATTTAAAATTTGATAAATAAAAAGAAAAGATGAAAAATAATAGCAAAAGCTGTTAGTAGCAAACTGTTTTATGAATGCATGCCAAAATTTTATGAAACTCAGCTTATTAATTTGGTTGCCTATCTTGAGGCGTAAAATATATATAAAAATTTATATATAATTTTTTTTTTAAATTTTTAAAAAGATATATTTCAAGATGAAAATATATATGAATTAAGAGAAAAAATTTACACGTAATAACATTTGATACTCTTTTCGGCATCAAACATAGATAAATAGTATATATAATATTATCCATTTAATTATACCAAATGGTATTCATTTGATTTAATTAAATTTTTATCGGACTACCTGGGAACCCACATTTCTTGACTTGGAAGGTTATTAATTAACAATGTCAATACCTTTAACCTCTCGGCCACGGGGTAGGGTAAAAGATATTTTGTCTATCAAAAATTTATATAAATAATTAAAACTCTTTTGTTTTGATGAATAAATAAACTTTTACTGTTGTCTTTTAAGATTAATTGTTGATATCTTTGTTTTCATAATGAATAATTAAATAGTTTTAAATTTATTCTTTTCTTTGGTCATCAGTAAATATTAATCGTCATTCGTTTGTTAGAAAATCATCTTAATAGCTCATAAAGGAATACAAAAGTCAGATTGCATTTCGATTTTGGCTTGTCATAATATAGAAAAAAAAAAATAAACAGAAAACTTAACAGAGTGTCGTTTATTTTATTTCCACAATTTGTTTTGACTTTTATGAAGTATTTGGCTCATTTCTATTCGTGTGTCATATTTTTTACATGTCAACATCCAAACAGAATATAATTAAAAACATTTTCAAAAAGAATTGTTTTAAGGAAAGAAAGGCGTTTTCTTTTTCTAAAGACAAATAGATCAACTCAGTGTCCATCAGATGCCACATCCCTATTAATTATAATGCCTCTTAAGATTAAACAAAAGTTGTTACTCCGATTATATTCTGCATTTTTCATTTTCTAGTGAATTCCCTAATTGGTAATGAAAAATTGGGTATTTAACATTTCATCATGATTATCATCAAATCCAGTTTGTTTCCTTTTGTTTGTTTTGTATAAATAATAAAAATTCTAATCAAATTAGGACATTCTCAGCTGTTGATAAATTATAACTATTTTTCATAGTGAATGAGTTTTATTTTACATTTATATTCTTGTCCATCCAAATTTAACTGGATTTATTTTAATTCTCAAAATCGTTGAAAAAAATTCATGATGAATTGATTTTTTTTATATGACATCTGGATTTAAAATATATCAATAAATTAAGATATTATGATAGGTTAATATCTTTTTATCTCCTTAATCTAAAGAGGAAAAGTTTTAATAATTTAAAGGAGAATTCTTGCTATGATTTTCACAATACTATCATAATCATACAATTTCTGCATTTTTAATATAATTAAAATATATCTGGAAATATGTTTGAATTTCTGAATTAATTCTTATTTCTATAATTATCAAATTTATACTTTTAACTTTTCATAAATTCGTTCATTTTGACCGGTAGGAAGATAGTCAACCAAAATGGCCAACTAACTCATGGATTGTTTAATTATTTTTAAACTCAAAGGAATTATTTATTTATGAATTTTTCTTGTTTGATTTTCAAGAAAAAATAACTTCTTCATTATTATTATTCATGAATATTCATGATAATTTAAGAAAATAATAATGCCAAATTTGAAGATATGAAGAGATTGCCAACCCTGTGGTCAACTGACTATTGGTGGTCCGTAGGGCTATTCTTTCAATGTATGCTTGTGGATATAAAAATTTAATATATACACGTTGGTGTAAAATGCACAAATGTGGATTATAATTAAACAAATGTAGATATCACTTCTAATTAATAAATGAAAGTGCATTGAACATTATTATATTCTATCCTATAAAATGTGTAGGTGTACATAGAGGGTTGAATTTAGTGGTACGTGAGATTTCAATTTTTGAGTTATTAATTCATTGATTCCAAAAGGTTGACGACCGCAGCATGCTACATATCAATTCGTTCGTTTTTGCTTACTTGGAGGTAGACCTAAATGATCAACTCACTAAAAGATTTTTTGATTGCTCCAAAGCTCCTTTAGCGTGGACCAAGCCAAGTGCTTAGTTAAATTTCCATAGAAATCAATAAGTTAGTCGGTCTTTCCATTCTAGATGAGTCCTGGAGCATTTAATTAAACAATTAGTGTGTTGGTCATTTGGGTTGCCTAACTTCGAGCAAGCAAAAACGAACGAATTTATGTACATCATGGGAACAATTGCTAACCTTTTATAATTCACGCGCTAGTAACTCAAAAATTGAAATCTCGCGGACCACTAAATACATCCCTCTATGTACACATATATTTTATAATAATGATCATTGCACTTTCATTTATTAATTAGAAGTGATATCTACATTTGTGCCCTTTACATCAACATGTTTTCATTAAAAACAAATTTATAAATTCACTGGTATATGTAACATAATTAAATAGTATTTCGAAAGAATTCTCTCGATTTAGAGTTTTATAGTATTTGAATCTATTATCTGTCCAAGTGATATTAATAAAAGTTGACATAGTCTTATTTACAAGATTCATTTAAACATTGAATTTAATTTAAAAAAACATGGCAAAATGTTACACCTTCCGAGAATGTAAAAACTTGTCATATGAACAAATGTTTCCTGGTGTGTTGCATCATCATCTGGCTGGAATTTTCCTGAGGTGCCATTTCTCTTTCTCATTTAAACATCACATTTTTAGATAATTTGGCTGTATATCTATGTAAACGAAGTTAGTTCAACAACACTAGTTGATAAGCGTTTATTATACAAAATTCCAAGGGAATTTGTGAATTCTGGTTAAAAGCTTGATCATT
Organism: Anisolabis maritima; assembly: GCA_010014785.2. Lineage (NCBI taxonomy): Eukaryota > Metazoa > Arthropoda > Insecta > Dermaptera > Anisolabididae > Anisolabis > Anisolabis maritima. Next base: position 10,907 of record JAAAKE020167979.1, read on the forward strand.
AGATGTCAATAAAAAGAGAAAATTGTGATTCAACTTTGTGAATTTTGTAGAAATATCTAAACTATAAATATCGTCTTAATTAAATAAATTAAATAAATGAATTCATTTTAAATGATTATTTTTCAAATATGCCACCTTAAATTTTAATTAAGAACCTCTTTTATAGCATTATAAATTTTAACTTTAAAACCAATATCATTTAATGACTTTCGATAGAGAAGCGTAGCTAAGACTTTTTCCAGAGGGAGGAGAAGAAATCACAATTTCTAATAAAACATTGACTTTATTTAAAGCAAAAATTGAATTTTATTTTACTAACTTTAAGATCCCGGCGGTTCAGCCGCCAAACGGGTGATTTTTATCCGTGTTTGAATGACAATTAGATCAACTCCCAGTGGAGTTTAATATTCCTTTCAACCTTCTTTAATCTTCACACTTTTTTTTTAATTAAAGAAACTTAAATAAATAAATAATAAAAACATTTTATTAACACATATGATGGAGTGAGAAAAAATTTAGCTTTAGCTCTAAAGATGGCCTAGACAGAGGGCTTTAGCTTTCATATTTCTCATCTTCAGAGGCGGCTGGCGAAAAATATGAAAGCTAAATTTTTTCTCGCCAGCCGGCCCTGATGATGGTCTAGACCGGTGTTTCCCAACGTGGGGCCCACGCCCCACAGGGGGGCAATTTGATTGTTAAGGGGGGCAATTCGAAA
>JAAAKE020168001.1:0-11620 GCA_010014785.2 Anisolabis maritima
ATAAAAGATTTGGAGCAAGAACAGATAATAAGTAGTTAAGATAGATTTTTTTTTTTTTTAATCACATAATTACTTGGTTTTTGTTGATGTATTCGTTGGTCTTGGTTTAATAGGTGGAGCGATAACGGAGCGATTAGTCGTCGTCGTCGATTTTTCATCACCCCGACTTGCAGCTTCAAATCGTTGCTGAAGTGATGCGACAGTGTTACTCGATGGATTTTTATTATTAGGCCGATTACTATTATTACTATTTGCCAAAGGTCCTCTCGCCCCGATCACATCAGGTGGCCGACTTGACGATAACACAGATTTATTATTTGAATTATTAGGACTACAACTTGAAACAACATCCGGACTATTTGAGTTCCTATTTTGTTGTTTCCACGGCGGTGCTGTTGTTGTTAATGTTGTTGATGTTGATGATGATGATGAAGATGATGATGAAGTTGGGGCATGTGGGGCTTTACGTGTGGGCTCGAGTTTAGTTGTTGTTGTTGGTTTCGTTGATTTATTCGCAGGTTTCGTTACTGTTGATGGTTTTGTTGTTGTTATTGATAAAGGTTTATTTGTTTTTATTGGTTTATTAAGTGTTGCTGGCTTTGTGGATGTTGTTGTGGTTGTTTCAGGCTTTTTAATATTTTCTGTATTCGTTAAAGATTTAGTGGTATTTATTAAATTAATTGGTTTAGAAATATCTGATGCTGTTATTGATTTGTTATGTACTAACGATGTAGGTTTATTTTTTATATTAAATGATTGAGGTTTCGGTTTCGTTGAAGGGTTCACTATAGGTTTAGAAATATCTAACGTCTTAATATTATTTTGAGGTGAAATTGTAGTTGTTGGCTTTTTATTATCAGATGGCAGTAATGGAGTTTGATTGTCTGTTGATGATGATGACGATGAAGACGATGATGTTGATAAATTAGGTGATTGTGTTGCTGGCTTTTCTAATTTTGTTGGATTTAAGTAACCACCACTACTTGTTTCTGATCCACCAACGTATTCAGAATTTTTATTCCCTTTTCGACCCAAAGAGGAATTATAAATTGATTCTATATTGCGGTTATGGATTTCATTTACAATTTCACTTAATAAACCCACAGATTCCGCACTTCCACTTGAATGATTACCTGAAGGTGTTGGTGTCGGTGTTGATTCTTCAATCACTGCATAAATTGGAGTTTCGGCATTTTGTGGCCTCAATTCCGAGGAACAATCATCATAACAATATTCATCTTGTATAGATGATGTTGCAGAAGTGGAAGTATTTGGTAAAGGTGGCGGTAGAGGAGGAGGTGCTCCTGTTGTTGGTTTCGAAGGTGGAGGCGGGGGAATACTCGATGGGCGTTTAGCAGGCTGACGCATTGATCCAAAACTTGGAATTCCTTGACGAATAGGATTACTATTATTAGCTGCTCTAAGCGATTGAGCACGCCCAACTGGCAAAGCATTCTGTGCTATTGTAATTTCCCCCTGTGGAATTGGAGCGGAAATATCCAACTCCCTCAATGAGGTTCTATTAGGTTTACGTGACATCTCTTGGCGACGTTGTAATGACGCTAGACGTATCAATTCGGGATATTCTCGAGATTCGGTATTTGCTAAGGACGATAATGGAGCTGATTTGAAATGAGTCTCAGGATTAGTGGATTCGGAATTCGAGACAGGAGCGGCAGGTGCTGGACGAGATGGAACTGCTATGCCAGCCACTTCTGGGGCTGTACAGGTTGTGGCTGCTAAAACTGGACTTGAGATTACCGGCTTCGGTGTTGTCGTGGTAGTAATAGTTGTTGTTGTTGTTGGTAGAGAGGAATTCGAGTTTGTAGGAATTTTAGTTGACATTGGATGGATAATGAATCTCTTATAATCGCCAATCAAATGATTCGATTCTGATGTTGGATTGATTAACGTATTTCCAGGACCAGGCAACATAGCTGAAGATGGTTTGAAACTGTTAAAAAAACAAATAAAATATAATTTATTATTTAAGATTTGTTTTTTCTTTTAATTATACTTATATACACGCCATTTAAAAATATTTTAAAATTTTTAAAATATGTTTCATTTTAATAAATATAATAGCAAAATAAATAAAATTTAATCTTTTATATTATACAACTTTATAAAATAATTTAATATAGATATATAATAATGACGGTAAAAAAGTGGATCACTTGAAAATACTAAGTTGATATTGTTGTTTATTTATTGTTTTTATTTCACTTTACAAATAATAAAGTATAACAGTAAGTATAAGCAGAGAGGACTAAATCTTTAAATGGCGATTTTGTTTAGTTTAAAAGATTTTTTGTAAAGAAAAATAATTTCTTTAAGAGGGAAATGGACCACTCTGTCCCAAGCTAGGCCGTGAAGGTAGGAGGAGATGTTCGCTCTTCTTACCAGTCCACATTTGAAGAAAATGCAAAAATTCCAAACAAAACAGAAAATTTTTAAAAATCTGGTGTACCTGAGGTAAGAAAAATTGTGTTATGTGCTGTCACACGCGTCGGGACACCTAAATAGCTGGTTCACAATTTTATTTAGTTTTTATTTTTCGTTTGTGTGTATTAATCAATTATTAAATTAAATTAATTTTTTTGTAGTCTTTTAGATATCTGAGGTTATATAGACATTAAACGATATATATTTACGACACAAATGATCCAGGCATATTTATTTATATCAAATTTGGTATCAAATTGGCTTAAATAAATTTTGACGGGCCCCAAGCAGACCGATAAAAATTTATTTAAATCATTTGGATACCAAATTTGATATAAATAAATATGCCTGGATCATTTGTGTCGTAAATATATATCGTTTAATGTCTATATAACCTCAGATACCTAAAAGACTACAAAAAAAAACTCTCAGCTATGGGGAGGATTATATTTATTAAATTGGCAATTAAATTCCGTTTATTAATAAACATAGGAATAAAAAATATTTATATTTTGTTACCGTTACAACGAATTATTCTATCTATCTTTTCTATGGGATACTTAAATTCCAAAATTGAAGGCCTCACACTATTTTGAGCTGGAAAATGATTAATATATCTTAAAGTTCTATTTATTAGAAGTACAGTCATTTAATCAATATTGTTAAGTAGTTTAAGAGAAATTCGAAAAACTAAAAAGAGTACATTAGTAAAGTGGGCCCCAAACTATTTGGAATTAATAGATTTCAAAGATCACCTAATAAATATTCGTAAAAGCGAATTTGAGAAAAAATTAAAAAAGTACTAGAACTCTTTGGCCGATTTTATTGAAAAGCTTCGAGAGGATATTTAACTTAAATATAAAATTTCAGCCTCGTTTTTTTTTCGTTTTTGAAAAATCTTATTCACAGACACACATACAAACAGACCATTTTGCGAAACCCATTTTTAGACTAGGGGAATGTGTATTTCCGTTGAAATCTCGACATCGATTTTTTTTTCCGATCGAAAGACTTCTTCATTATATATTTCATATATAGGTAAGAGAAAATAAAAAGCAAATTAAATATGGCAATCGCTCCCGTTTCCCCTCTTCTAATTTACATCCTTGAATAAAATTGTAAAACTCAAAAACGAAACGAACAATTCATTTTTTTAAAAACAGATTTTAAAAAAATGTAGATTTCGATATAACCGATAATTTTTCATATGATCCATTTTTTCCGATTATGGTAGATTAACCTATGCTATAAAAAATAATTGATAAATTAAAGAAAAAGATGAAAACATGCACATTCAACACAATTCTCTACTTACTAAAACAAAGAAATCCAGATCACAATGAGAAGGAGACTAGGCAGGCAGAGAGTGACCATCATGCCAGTCATCTCTAACCAACTAAAAAGAAAGTGCTTGCACAATGTCAAATAAAAAGAGGACGCATACACACAATTCAGTCTAGGAGAGAGAGAATTAAAAGAAACAAGGAATATAAAAACACAAAAAATATATTAGAATTAGTATTTATATTTAAGCATTAATGTTTGCTTGTTGATTGTATTAATAATTATTTAAAGGAAAAAGGCGTGCAATGCAAAAACTATTTCTACGGAAATTTTTTTGCGAAATGATTGAATGAGCAAAACAAAAGTGACATCCTGAAGCTGAAAATTTGAGGATATTCTTAAGCAACAAGTCAACCCAAACAAGTCTACCACATTTGATCCCATGCAAGGTCAGCCCGCCAATTTTCAAATAAAAGGAGATTCAATTCCCGGGACTCCGAACTCATCCCACCAATCAATAATCAATAACTCCAAATTATAAAGTCATGTTCCAACTTCAATACTTTCGTCCATTTAATCATTTTGAAAATAACCTTCTATAAATTCAAGCAAAGCAATAGTAGGCTATTGGTTAATTTAAGGATTTTTAGGATTAACAGAAGGATATTAAAAAGAAAGAGAAACAATAGAAAATTAATTAAGCCAAAATTCAATTATCATCTAATATTAATAAAAATGCTAGCTTTTTATGAATGAAGTTTTGTATATCAAAAAAGAATACATCCTAGTCAATGTTTAAGACTTTTTGGAAATAAATAATAAAAGTTCTCTGATTAAAATTAAATTTTTATTATATTTTTAATTCGTCTTATTTGCAAATTGAGATCAAAATATTTTAATTTTTTTAATGCATATTTTCTTTTTTTTTTTTTGTTCAGTTAAGTACAGTGACTAGAGAGAGCTATATTATTATGATTATGATAATATAATATTAATTAGTCTCTATATAAAAAGCAAAATAGTTTTATAAAATAAAAAACTACGAACAACTCATTACAATAAAAAAATTATAGGCCTAATTAATATAGGAATATTTTAAAAACAAAAAATAAGAGAATATATAAAATAAAATATACTAAATTAATCAGAATTAAAGGAAATGAGTTTCTTTGGATTTAAAAATCAGAAATTACAATATATAGGTATCAGGGGAAAAAAAACTTTTTTGCAGTAAATATTTTGAGGAATTTAACCACTATCATTTTTAAAATAATTAGAATGGATATATTAATATTAGAGACAAGACTCCCTCCTTAGGTAAAACATTGTAAAAAAAATGAGACAAAATAGTTTTTTTTTTTTTAAGTTTTTTTCGGCATCTGAGGCCATTTAGACTCCATCCTTATCTATTTCTATTAATTGGTAGCCAATATAATAGAAATAGATTTTTGTCGCTTAGGACGGGAAGCGAACCACTGACCTTTGGTATGTGAGGCGAAACCTTTACCTCTGCACCAAGGGACAAGGCAAAATAAAAAGTTTAACAATTTCACACAAGAAACAATTATAAAAAAGTAATAAAAAAATTTATATTATCAAAAATAAAAATTTTTATTACTGTCCCTCTTTGGGATCCCAAACAAAAATTCTGCCGGCGGGCATGGCCGAGGAGAAGAGAAACAGCCACCGTCAATAAGCAAGGCCAAGTACTGCTGAACCTCGGGAAACAAGAGTGCTGAACAACCGGCAACAAATAATAATATTGTATATAGTCAAAACTAGCCCCTTATGTCAAAAGTGACTTTAAATGAATAAAAAAGTCAAAGAGTAAAGTAAGAATTATTCATTAAAAATTTTATTTAAAAAAATGGTAATAAAAATTTGAAAAAATGAAGGTTTTTAATTTTTGCCCTAAAAAATATCAGAGATTTAGAATAGAGTCAAAGTTGTGAGTTAGATCTATATGCAGCCCCCCCCCCCCCCCAGGGCATTATTGCATCCTTATATAAAATAATCAAGGACTATCCAAGCGAACAACTATATAAGTAGCATTGTTAGAGTTCACTGAGAAGCGTTGTTAATAACCTGTAATAATCACCTGCAAATTAAATTACTTCTCCTAACAAATTAGCCTTTTACTTGACCTTTATTATTAATATTTGGCATTCAACAGCCTCAAATTCAAAATATTTACTACATTAAAATTTTATATTTTTCCCTCTAGATATATAAGGAGTTTATTTTTTGGAATGGTGGACCATAACGGAAGCTAGGGAAGTATTGATAGGTGGCGTATCAGGTGTCTCAGGTGTACTAGGCGTTTTCAAAAGGGTGACATTTTGGCCCACACCAGGTGTCATTTTAAGCCGCAAAGAGGCTCGTGCTTTCCTCGTGCCACTTGCAAGTGCATCCAACACCGTTCGATTAGTAGTCGACACAAGTGTGTACCCGGTGATATCATACTTGTGGTTGCTGTTTCCTTGAGTATCGCCTCCATTTGGTGGCGGCGGTGCTGATGGACCCAGTGATGTTGCAGGAATTGATGATTTTGAATTGGGCATTATGAAACATGGAATTTTGTGTTTGGTTCGTTGGAAACAAAAATATTGCCTCTGGCAGTTGATGTAAAGAGCGGCGGCGATAACAAAACAGACGATTGAGACGAAGATGTATACCCAAATTAATTGAGAAGAGTCCTGAAAAAAAAAATCGATTAATTAAAACTAGTTATCAAGCCAATAATATAGTGGCTCAGTAGAGAGTAAAAAAATGGTAGAAAAGAAGATCTATTATTATTTATAAATATTGGGAAAAAAAACACTCGTCGATTAGCGAACAAGTTTTCAAACGAAAAGAGAAACACAAGTAAAATAAATAATTTTTGATTCTTTTTCTGACTGTAAACATGAACTACCAATCGACAAAAAGGATAGAGTTGTAAATTGTTTTTTAATCATTTAAAATGGAATTTTCATATGAGAATCTTTAATAATAATAATTTGAGCCCATTTATTTTTAACAAAAAGTACTTTTGAGAACGCTCTCCCAATGCATTTCTCAATTTTGCCCTTTGTTCCTTGCTTCCTAATAATATATAAATTATTTTTGTATTATATTTTTGAAAATGAACCTAAAAAGTAATTTCAATTCTCTTTTAACAATAAAAGAACCTGAAAGATGTTAATATATTTTTTAAAATAACAAATAATGAGAACCTGAGGCTCAGGTGCTGGGCCTGAATCAATGGAGCCTCCGGTGCCTGGATAATCACATAAAGGTGGAGCGAATCCTTTGTTGCAATGGCAATGACCTAATGAATTGCAAACTCCATTTCCGTTGCAATCATTCTGACAGGAAATGCCTCGTCGTAGTGATTCTACCGACATACACTTCTGGTTGACGCACATCTGCAATTAAACAATTAATATAAATTGTTAAATAAAAAATGGATTAATGACCTTAGAAGTGGAAAATTCAAGAATATATTAAAATTACTATTAATAAAAAAATGGACTAGAGTATCTCTAATATGGAAGATTGAAATTTATTACTAAGATTCTGGATGATGATTATTGAGGCAGCTTTAATGTCCCACAATCAATAACTGGATCCTAAAAATTAATGCAGAGTTATGGCGATTTCTCTTCATTGTTTCAGAGTAGAGCATGCATGCCCAGTTTTTAATTATTAATGAGATTTAACTGCGCAGGTCCGCTTTGGAGTAGTGATTTGAAAACGACATAAGTCAAATGGAACAATTCATTTATACATTATAATTATTATATTTATTTCTCAATGAGGAATTTATTTATTTATTATTATTATTATTATATATAATAAGTTAAAAGGAACACTTGGCCCACGAACATATAAAAGCACAACAATACAATCAAATGCATGCATTGTGCTTAGTGACTAATGTTTGATTCTAAGCTCATCAAATTTTTTTAATTAAGCTAAAAAATAAAAAGAAGGAATAATTTTTAATTGGGTTTCAAATTCATTATTAATAATAGTCCTCGCTTATAACTACTAGAAAAAACTTTTTACCTTTCCAGAGCCACATTTGGCCCCGTCTGGAGCTAAACCAGGATCAGCTTGATTTAATCCAAGATCAACCAGAGCTGACCGGCAAGGAATTATATAACCTTTAGAATTTATAAAGGAATGACTTAAAATTGCCACCGACTCCATGCCAAATTCTAATTTTTCATTCAGATGTTGACAATGTAACATTCCACAGACGACGTCTGCTTCCTAGAAAATAAAAGATTTCGCTTTAATAATAAGTGACAAAGAAAAAGAAAGAAAATGTTTTTAATGTGAGGAAATATCAAAGAAATGTTGAGTTCTTTATTGTCGGGGAGTGAGTACTGAGAGCAATAAATAAAAATAAAAAACTCTTATATATATTCGTTATAAATATAATTATATCAAACATTTGATTTAAAATGTCCAACGTGTATATTTGGTTGTTTTTAATTTTATTCTATAAGGATGTTTCTTATCCTATTGCCTCGCAATGAGAGGTCACGAATGCCCCAAGGCCTTGAAGTAAACGAAAATGGGCCATAGGGAGAAAAAAGATCAAAGGGTCATCAGATAGATTGTGTTACTCTTACCTGGCATTTGACATACGACTTATTGACAAGATTATAACCACAATTTCCATGTCGTGTTCCTTTGGTGTTCATCGCATAGCATTGCTGTTCACTTGAATGGCCCGATTGACCCCAGAGAAGACGGCATTGATCAGAATGCGTTCTACATTGTCCTCGGAAACAATATGCCTTCGATTGCTGACAAGCGGTGCCGTCCAATTTGTAAACATCCTGTTTAATCAAATTTGGATTAGACATATTATTATCAATTAGAGTTTAAAAAAAATGATAAAAATGAACTGTTATGTTACCTTAGGACAATATTCACTTTGTCCAGTACAATATTCAGGTAAATCACATTCATGAGCGTCAGCGGGTCGGCAAAGAGACCCCGGCGGTTTTGGTCGACAGAGATTCAGATCACAACATTCACCAGTTGCACAAGAAGCATTCTTTTGAAGCATGCATGTTCTAAAAAAAATATTAGAATTTGAGAATTATTATTCTAATTTTAATTTTAAGCATTATCCTAAAAAAGTAGAAGTAATGGCTGATATTGTAAGGAAAAGAGCAGAAGCAGCAAAAATAAAGGTTTTTTTAATCAGCCTACGACGTTTTGGAACATTTATTAATGAACCATCTTTAGTCTTCAAAATATATGCATTTGAATTCATAACATATTCTTTTTTAATAGTGTATATATATATATATATATGTCTTTGCAAGTGACTATCTTTGAGCTAAGCAATCGAAAAATTAATACTACAATGTAATGTTTTTTTTTTTTTTTAAATCTTTTTCGGTCGATTTTTCGTCATCTGAGGCTAATTAGGCTCTGTTCATATTTATTTAGCATCCAATATAATTTAAACAATCACAATGAACTTTAGGTTATGAAGCAAGAGACAGGTTATAATATTCAAAATGTCTATTTTTAGAAAGGAATGAATATGATCCATTATTAAATGATCCGAAGTCTCCAAATTGTTTTAAAAAGCCATCGGTCTTATTTTTCTCTTTCTGTTCTCCTCCAAAAAGTAATATAAAAAATAATATCAATAAGAAAAAATATTTAATTTTTAATTTTTTTTTTTTAATTAAAAAACACATAATCTCTCTTTCTTGAATCATGGGAATCCTAACAAAATGTCTGGCTACGACTTTGCTTTGATAAAAGAATTCAAATTATGGATAGGAAAAAATTTATTTTAAGAAGGAGAAAAATGATATTTAAGCAAAATATTATTTATAAAAATGAAGCAGAATTCAGGAAGGATATTTTATGAATGATATAACTGTCGTTTAATAAATTTTACCAAACCTAAAGCTCTATTTTTCTCTCCTCTATGAAATTTATTGGCATGTTAGATGAAGTCAATAAAGGTTTTAAATGATAGATCAAACTAACATAGGTTCGCAGCAAGAATTGTCGCAGCTCTCAAGCAATCCACAGTCGCATTGTTCACCGGGTTCGACAAAACCATTGCCACATACAGGTCCATCAAAAAGCCGAGTAGGTCTATTCCTCAGACAATAATCCATGCCATGTTCGAAAGCAAGGGCCAGATAATTAAGAGAACACTGAGACCAACGAGTGGGTCCCACTGGACTTGAACTCGGCGCCATAATGCATCTCTCACGAGTGCAATTGCATTCAGCTGTGTCGTGTTCCATACCGAAATTGTGACCCATCTCATGGGCCACGGTCGCAGCAACCAGACTCACCACTGTACTATGATCCATATTTACACCTCCGGAGAATTCGAATGTGCACATTGGACCTAACAAAAAAAAAAAACAAAACATAAATGAAAAATGAAAAATTTATTTTATCAAAAAACCCGTTAATTCAGGAATTTATTTTTGAAAGAGAATAAATCAATGAAAGAATTTTTATTGATATCAAGGTTGAAAAAAATAAAATCTGGTGTGTCGGCCGCACATTACACAACTTTCTCTTACCTAAGGTAAGGATGTACTCTCACACCAGACTTTTTGCGTCGGGTTCCATAAGTAGTAACAATTTTATTTAGTTTTTATTTTTAGAGATTTTTCGTTTGTGTGTAATAATATATTATTAAAATTATAAAAAAAAAATTAAATTATTTGTATTGAAAATTTAATTCGTTTACTAATAAACATAGGAATTAAAAATATTTATATTTTATTAGTATGACTTTTCTATGGGATACTTCAAATTAAAAAATTGAGAGCCTCACACTATTTTGAGTTGGAAAATGATTAATACATTTTAAAGATCAATCTATTTATTATATGTACAATCATTTAAAAAATATTGTTATAGTAATTTAAGAGAAATTAGAAAAAAAAAAACTAAAAATAGCTCATCAGTAAAGTGGGCCCAACTATTTAGAGGGGGAAGGGGGTTTGGGTTAATAGAATATAAAGATCACCTAATAAATAATTGATTTATGAATTTTAATCAAAATCGTTAGATTGAATTTTGAGAAAACCGAAAAAAAAACTAAGTAAAGTACTAGTACTCTTTGGCCGATTTTATTTAAAAAGCTTCGGGCGATGATGAGGGTTCCTAGCTTAAATATAGCATTTCAGCCTCATATGTTGTTTTGTGAAATCTGGTTCATAGACGCATACAGACCATTTTGAGTAACTCATTTTTTTTAGTCTCAGGGAACCTTAAAACGGGTATTTCCGTTGAAATCTCGACATCGATTTTTTGAAATCGCATATATTTCATATATAGGAAAGAGAAATAAAAATGAATATTCCTGAATTCAATGAGATCACAAAAAAAGGTACCGGCAATCTTATATTTTTAATTTTTAAATAAAAATAATAGCAAAAATAGCAACAGTAGAGTCCTAAAAATGTTAATTAAAGAAATTATTACTGGAAGTGCCTCACAAATGTATGTAAATGTAGTGTACTCTACACCAAAAAAAAAAACTCATTTTTTAAGTTTTACTTTAATGTATTTGTATTTTACATATTTATTTATGGCCCTGTGATCTGCATAAATTAGCAACACTAGAGCTTTAAAGTTACAACTGTTAGAGAGTGGTGCCTAAGTTGTTTTTATATTTTTTTAAAAATCTTTTTCTTTTAGGACATATAGACTTTAAACATATATAATATATATTAATACGATACATATAATCTAGACATATTTATTTATTTCAATTGATTTAATTTAATTAAGTGATGATTTAATGCAATTGATATAAATAAAGAGATATGTGAAAAGGGAGGAAGTCAGCCAGTAGGATAGCCTCTATCGAAATAAAACTCCCAAAATATGAAACGTTTCG
>JAAAKE020168012.1:15424-29772 GCA_010014785.2 Anisolabis maritima
AAAAAAAGCCAAAGGAAAGAAATTTTTATTTTTAAACACTAGCTGCGCAGTCCGCCTTCGGTTATGCAAACACGTAGCAAGGAACTCATAATGCGAGTAACTTTAAAGTTTATATAAAAAAAAAATTAATTCTATTATTTGAGGATGGGAGAAATTTCAGAAATTCACTTCAAAATTCTGAAATAGCTTCACAGTCCGGGGATATTTTATTTATACAATACAATACTTTATAATTCCTATACTATTTATTTTTGTATTTTTTTTTGTATTTTTTAATTCCTTCAAAAATTTTTTATTTGTGTGATTTAAATACATGTTCAGACTTACAGACACACTTTTTATATAATAAACTCACTAGTGATTATCTATTTATTTTTTAACTTTTTAAAAAATAATGAAGTTATCGATTTTTTAATCTCCATAATCGCAATACCCAATTTTTATGAAAATTAAAAATTATTTATAAAATGTATATTGTACAGTGACGTCATTCGGTTTAATGAACCTGGTGCTGACATCTCACCCAGTCTCTGATAAGTAGATTTCTTTCTCTAAAATTTTATTTTTTTTTTCTCTATTTATTCAAATTTTTAATTTATACAATGTGGTTTCTTGGTCATTTTTTCATTATTTTAGAATAATGCCTGATTCTTGTTGATCACCTTATCCTGGAATGTTAAGAGAAAGAGAGAGACAGGAAAATAGGAGAGTTGGCTTGATTATTAAATGATGGGGGATGGCCATGGTTTAAACCACATCGTGAAAAAGCGTCTCGGTTTTACCCCTTTAAGACAAAAAAGCTTTCTCAACTGTGAAATTAACGTCTCGCTTTTTGGTGTTGCAGTTCTCGAAAGGGTCCGGGGAAGAGAGCACTTGTCTGCAAGGCCCCGACTGTTTTATGGTGAGTACAAGCATAGATTTAACGTTTCAATTAGTCTCTCTCTCACTCTCTCTCTCTCTCTTCTCTCTCTTGCTCGATTCCATTCCTTCTCGTCTATGCATCTTAAAACTAAATTACATTTCACGCACACATTTATTACTTTTCAAGTACAAACTTTATGCACGAGTGCTTGACTGTCTTGGCGACGAGAACTGGCCTAATGGCCGATTTTCTCTATTCCTCATTCGCATATTCCTCATTGGTTTTGAATTAAGATGAGATGGGGAAAAAATATCAATTTTTATTTAAAAATTTTTTATTTTTCAAAATTTATGAATTAATTTATTTCTGTTTTCGATTCATTATTCTGTAGCAAACCATGCATGCTGTTTAATCTTTTTAGAAATTAACAACTGTGAATGCGTGCTCCGTTGCAATGAATCGAAAGCGCCATCTAGTTATGCAAACGTCATATCACTTGGACCTATGAACCTGTGCTTCTTTTCAAGAAAATAATATTCTATAATTTAATAATAGCCACACATTCTAATGGCGCGCGATTAGAATTAATTTTTTTTTCAAACCCTACAATTTTACTCATTTTGTTAAAGCAAAGTTTCCAGGAAATTTCATTTTTTCCGCTCTGTTCTTTTAACGAATCGCAAGTTTTAACTGTTTTTTGAATATATTTAACAGGTTAAACAGATAAAAGATGCCGAAGAGGTATTACTAATTAAAAAAAATTAATTATATTCTACTATATATAAATATCTAGCGCCTTTTAAAGTTAAAACTGTCTTAACAAATAATGATATTAATAAATAAAAAGATAATTTGCCTCTCTGAATGAACATTTTACTCTTCCTTTCGCATCTATCAACAAACACATAAATAAATACCGACCTATTCATATCTCTTTCTAAAAGGTAACGGAATTTTAAGTTTAATATTTTATAGCGTTGAATCTCTTTTTATTATTCTACTAAATGAAAAAAATTTTATTTAAATTAATTCTATCTCCTTTGGTGTAATAAATAATATTTCAATGGAATGTTTAGATAATTGGTTGGAGCTTTTCCTGTTTTTATCTTTTTATTAAAGAATTAAGATCAGTATAAATGCAAAATAATGGAATTATTTTTTTTATAAAGCAAAATACCAAAAGTGTCAGCATGTCGGTTCGTCTTTATAAAACTGGCTCAATGGATTTTAATAAAAATTTTTTTCGGGGTTGATGATCTGATTAATAAAAAATACAGTGGACTTTTGACTCCACAAGGGAAAGAAAGCGAAAACCCCACTCCTTAGTAACACTTCTACAAGTAACTTAGGATTTCAACTATTAGAGTAACATAAACAATCAATCAATAAATAAAATAATATTACATAATAATTCAATGTTCCAATCATCAAATCAGATCAAATCAATCAAATCCAATCATACATATGTACAGATGGGCGGATCGTCCAATCTCCCTTAATCCTTAATTATAAGTGAATTTTAATCAGAGGCGGATTAAACGACAGACGGACCTTAGAGATATCAAGTCTTAATTGTTTCACTACACTGACAATTTTTTTTAGGAATTTGGACCCTCTAATTCCTCTTGTGATTTTTAATATGTTAGGCTCGCAAAAATATCTCATCAACAAATTGTTTTATAAATTCTAAAATTTTTAGTCGTATAATTATTAAAATCTTCAATCCAAAATATTGATTGATTTATTAAGTTTGATTTTTAATAGATGATTTTCAAGAAATAATAAAAAAATAGATATAATACTATTTTTAGTCTTTTTCGGAATCTGAAACCATTTAGATTCCGTCCATATTTATTTAAATGGTATCCAATATAATTTAAATTTTGTCGCTTTGGACGGGAAGCGAACCTCTGACCTTTGCTACATGTGGCGAGACCTCTACCTCAGCAGAGGGTTATAAATTTATAAGAAGTAAAATTTTTTCGCTATTTCCTCATTTCTGGTGTCGGAAAAATATTTGATTTTCTATATAATTAAATATTTTTTCTTCGATGCCGGTTGGTCTAAAAAAATATGGTTGGTAATTAATTATATAATAAATGTATATAAATCAAATGTTAAAACTCTATATGGCCTCAGATGCCGAAGAAACAAATCAAAAAGAATAATTAAAGGATGGCTTTGGTTTTTTTTTTCTTTTTTTATTTAAGAAACGACTTCTATTTCGAATTTTTCAAAAGGTGTCTGCCTAATGAAGAGGGATTAAGTCTCTATTGTTTTAATGTAAATAATAATGAAAACAAGGAAAGAACAGAGCGAACCGAAAAAATGAAAATGGGAGTTGTTTTTTTTTCTTTTGTAAAGTCACAATAAAATTTATGAAGTGAAAATGGATATCTTTGTTAAAGAGAAACAAACAAAACATTTTTAAAAATTGAGGATTAAACTCCTTTCAAGGTACTAAAGCCATCACTCGACATTCCATGAGGAAGGATATAAAAAATTATCAAATTCTCTCACTCCTCATTACTTTAAATGAATTAGAAATTCTAATCTCATTAATCTTCTGTGACATTTCGTGCAAGCTTATTATTTTGACATTTAAATATATTTTCCCTACTTGGTTCTCTTTTCTTTGCTTTAAATTTTTTGCAATTATATTTTCACGTAATAATAATTAAGGCGTAATTCTTTGCCCATTAACATTCACTATCATAAATTAAGAAAAAGAATGGTCTTATCCGTAAAATTTATAACTTTTCTTTTCGCCTGCCCTTTTTTAGAAAAAAGAAAAAAAATAGCCTAGCAAGCATCAAAAACTAATTTAATTTTAATTAAACAAAGATTCTAAATGATAAAATAAATTTAAAATAATTATTTATGGTAAATTTGAAATAAATTCAAGTCGACATTTTTTTTTTGTTGCAAGGTGCAATCTATTTAGCAATTTGATAGGTGAAAAAATCATAAGATTTAGTAAAAGTTTTAGAGCTTCCTACCAAAGACTAATAAATAGCGTTTTATTGGTTTAATTATAGCTATATTACATTTACGCTTTTAAATATTTATATGTATGGAAAAAAAAGTATTTCTATTTTTCCATTAGAGGATATTTTTTTAATTCATAAAGCTAAGACTTTGGACCGATAATATGTCACCCCATGTTTATGAATTTAGTAGTTAATGTTTAGTAACAATGCCTAGAGATTAAGATATTTTTCTAAAACTTAAAAAGGTCTTCAACTTTAATCTGGGACGCCCTGTCCCTTGGTGCAGAGCGTTCCAAAGGTCAGTGGTCCTGAGTGACAAAAATTTATTTAAATTATATTGACTACCAATTCAAATAAAAAACGACGGAGTCTAAATGGCCTCAGATGCCGAAAAAGACTTAAAAACTGAACTGAGAAGCACTAGGACCAAAAATTTTTAACGTCTTGGGAAGATTTATCTCTTTCACTATATATAGTATATCAAACTCTTAAAAAAAAAATTAGAAAATTTTAAAAATAATTTAATTTAAAATATTTGTTTAAATTTTGCTTAATTCGAATCAACTTGTAGATGTGTTTGGAAAAATTACCTTTGTTGTTTTATGACATATCATCTTTACTCTTTAAAAGGCAATATCTCACTTATCCTATCCAACATATTCAACTAAAGTAAGCCCATCACACTAACCACAGTAGTCAACTTTGCCAACCAAATACTAACGAATAATAGTGGGGTTTAGGAAAAATCCTTAATTTTTTTTTTTTTTATGTCTTTTTCGGCATCTGAGGTCATTTTGACTCCATCCTTATTTATTAAAATTAATTGGTAGCCAAATAAATATTTGTCGCTCAGGACGGGAAGCGAACCAT
Organism: Anisolabis maritima; assembly: GCA_010014785.2. NCBI lineage: Eukaryota > Metazoa > Arthropoda > Insecta > Dermaptera > Anisolabididae > Anisolabis > Anisolabis maritima. The sequence goes on from JAAAKE020168012.1 coordinate 20,147, forward strand.
TGACCTTTGGTACGTGAAGCCAGATCTCTAGCTCTGCACTAATGGCTGAAAAATCCTTAATTAAGTCAAAATATATTTTGTCTATAATTAAATTAATAATATTAATTAATTTTAATTATTATATTTATATCTCACATTTATTATTTGATTAAAATTAAATTCTGATTAATTATATATATATTCTTTGCTTATGTTTATTGATTTGATTTCGTCTAATGACTATCAGTAAGGCGCAAGACTTGAAATAATTTTTTTAATATAGCTGCAACAAATTTAGATGCAAGTGATGAATATTAATTTATTCGGGAGAAGGCCTAATTTCAAAATAGATAAAAAAAAAAAAACCACCTGATAATAAAGAAAAAAAAATGTTGCCACTCTTCCTGATGTTTACCAAAAATCATTCTTTTTTTGGTATTAAGATCTATTTCAGCACAATCGATTAATTATTTTATGAGTTTTCATAGACGAAAGCAATTACATTCCAAAAGAACCTCAAAACACATTTTGGTAGCATTAGCTCATTTCTTTTTTTGCGATTACATTTACTCTTACTTACCTAACCTTCAGTTGGTCGGTAAAATTAAAAAGCAGCTTTATTTCTATAATGATAAGACACCATGATTATTTTCAATAAAAAGAAGTGGGGTGATATATTAAAAATGCATTCACAAACGCTATACAAATAGAAATTTCTATGAAAACATTTATTAATATTAAATGTCATATCATCATCCATTCAAAATTGAATGACGTTAATTAGCTTTTTTGAAAAGTTAAAATCCATTCAAATACATATTCAATAGATTTTAAAGTTTAGCTTAACAAGAGTATTCGTGCAATGTTTGGTTTAGTTACTCTACTCTATTGAAGGTAAAACAAACATTCTGAAGTTCAAATTTAGCTCGAAACTAAGCTATCGGCGAGAATGCTTTATCCTAAGCTCAGTACGTCAAATGTGTTAATTTAAAAAATGTTTCTTTCACACCCCTTGTTATAAACGACCTTTCCCTTTCGAGAAAATTACTTTAAAGGAGTTTAGAATCAAATTAAATATTAATTACCCCCATCAAGCAAGGCGAGAGAGAAAGAGAGAAGGAGAATATCATTTATTTTGAGCCGAATTTTAATCCGCGCCCTTGGTCCGATTATTCACACTCCATAAGCCGAAATGGCCTAGACTCAATGAATCGACAAAATCTCTGAGACGAAGCTGCGCCTCACCCCCCCCAATTACGCCCCAAGTCGCTCTCATAATAGATCAGATAACGGCCATTGTGCTCCTTATGTGAGGCCGATAGATAATACGATTAGATCAGATCATAAATTGCCATTTGTGTCGAATTGAATTGACGATTTAATAAAACAAATAGCCAACTGACAAAATTTTCTGATTGTTTTTTATTATAGCAGTCGAAAAAAATATGATGGAATTAATTGAGTCAATTGTGGGGCATCCCGTTGATTAAGAAGACATGATCTAAAATTCCGAAAAATGGTACTTGGCTCTAACTTAGAAGTTAAACATAGATCAAATAATGACCAGAGATAAATCTCTTAGTTTTAAATCCTAAAACCTTTCTAAAATTCGATATTTATGGACACATATTACAATCGGATGAATGCTTGTTCTTCTAAACTAACCAAAAACAAATTATCCCGAATGTTTAGAACATGTTTCACTTTCTCATGTGTTTTATAATTGTTGAACATGAACGCCTAACTTTGGAGACATTGATAATGACTCTTGGTTGAACACTCTTACCTCTAATTAAAAATTACAGTTCTCTTTAACGGTTAATTAAAATGTAAACCATATTTATATTAATAATGATGTTATCTCGCTGAACACAATTCAGGAAAATCATCAAATCCTCTTCTGATCATGACTTCTTGAGAGAACAATGCAACATGTCAGGCCATTAACTCCATAAGTGATAATAAAACCAGACGCTCTGCTCACCTCTCTCTGTCTCTTTCTCTCTTTGATATATCCTTTGAAGTAAAGTAAGCCCGTCCAGTCGGATATTGATATTGTTCTTATCGCCCAGGCAAAAATTGTTCCTTTATGATTCATCATTCTATTTTGCGAAATGGCCCGGAGAGAGTCAGAACCAGGCATATTAATAAATCGATGGACTTCTCATAATCAAGTCATGATTATTTCATTACCAACTCAATAGATGAGAGTTGAAAAAACTCAAGAGGTTATAGAGGATGCTAGATCAAATAATTAATAAATTATGATATTAATTAAAAATAAGACTCGAATTTAAACTCATTAGCCTTTTGAAAGAAATATTACAGGTATTAATGCATGTTGGTAGTTATATAGCCAGTAGTGAGAAGACCTTCGGCTCGCTTTGAGTTCACTTCAGAATGTAATGAGCGGAAAGAAACGCTCCTTGCTTTGTTTACATTTTCAATTAATCCATTAATAATCCCCTTCTCGAACTTCTTGGAATTAGAAACAAGCACAAAAAAATATGAAATGTCATTAAAATATGCTCATTTATGAAATAATCTAATTTTTTTTTTTGAAAATATCTATTTAAAAGAGATATTAGACTCGTACAAAAATAAATAAAATGTTTTAATTAAGAATTGAAGTTTTTATTAAATAGAGTTAATTACAAACACTATTATAGCTTTATTACAAAGGTCTATGATTCAAAATAAATGTAATAAAGTGAGTTCCAAATAATCCATGCGCAGTAGGTTTTCCTTACAATTTTAAACAAACTACATAATGCGGCAATCATTGTTCGTTGTTCTTGGAGCATTCCTAACTAAAATAGATTCCTACTCCAAAATTAAGAGATTTACTATTCATAGGATATAATTAAAGAAAAGTTTAAAATTATTTTCTTATTAAAAAAGATTAAAATATAAAATTAGCGATTGAATAGTATAAATAAATTTTAAATAAGAGAGGAGTAATTATCTCTTGAGAGAACACGCAACCGAAATAAATAAATTTATTGTTTTTTTATGCTTGGACCCTCCTAAACAGCCTCTCCTCATTTATATTCTATATTTTTCTTTCTTATTTAATGATTCCCCTCTATATTTATATAATAAGATTCAATTATTCATTTGTTTTTTGTATGAATTATAATTTCAAAAAAGTTGTTAAGAATAAATTTTAAATAATTTACTTTTAACAATTTATGTTAAATAACGTTTTAAATAGTTGTTGTTAGTGGAATTTTAAAATATTGAACAAGCATGTCGGGTCATTGGTCATTTGATACATATCTTATATATATAAATATATATAAAATTGAATATTTATAAGTTTGTTCTAAATACACCGTTCGAAATTTTTGCATAGATGCTGTTTATAAAATATACGATTTATTTAAATAGGCTTCTGACACATCTAAATTATTTTTCGCATTTTTCTATTTATATTATCTTTAAAATAAGATTTATTATAAAATTTATTATCTTTTTAATAAATTTTTCTGGAATTTGTTAAAAAAAATGAGTAAATAAAAAGTGGATAAAAGATAAAGGAGGCCATTCTCATTTTGGGGTTCCTAGCTTTAAAACTATAAAATTTTTGCTGATTTTTTTTTTTTGATCTATCAATTTTTGACTTGACATTGTTTTTTACAACTCAAGTCCTAGGGCCGCAACATCCCTCGCGATCCTTTAAATTCGCCTCTCAGAGCACACTCAGCGAAAGAAATGTTTTGTCCAATGAAACTGCAGATCCATCTATTTTTTATTTATTTTATACATTTTGATTTCGTTTTTGTAAAATTTTTTAAATTTTCCCTTTCAGGGCCAAAACCCGACTGCCTTTTGGCTCAATTTCTCCAATTTATTCAAAGCTTCTAGAAAATAATTTATTGTTAATGACCTACTCTCATTCGTCCTGCCAATAATTTTAAATTAATTTATTCAAAATGTAATCAATACAACATTAACAAGTTAAATATTTTATAATAAATTCAGGAATTGATTTATTTAAATTTTCTCTTCTATATTTATAATGAACTCTAATTACATTCTCTATAACTTCTTTTAAATTTAAGTTTTTTTTTTATGTTCTTATGCAATTCTGCTACACGATTAGTCAGTTATAAAATTCAATAAAATTCACTCATTGATTCTTACAATTAACATTTATCTCAAACAAGAGATTTATAATGTAGAATTTTTGGTTGATTATTAATCTGCAAAAGACATTTCGATATTTCGAATAATTTTATATTTATTGGGCCTTACTTTTTTATTTATTCGTTAGCGACCGGAACTCGATGCCAGGCAAAGAACGAACGAGCCTGTGAAATGATTCCAGTTAATAATTTTAAAAGTGAAAAGAGCCATCGAGCCGAAAGACTAAAAAAATTATTGTATTAAGATTTTTTCTTTGTAAGAAAGAAAGAGATGGGGAGGAGATATAAAATGAATAAATTGAAATCCCTTTTTTTTTTTCTGTTTTGAATATAAAATATTGTACTGAAATAGATCCGAAAGGAAATTGTCAATTTCAAACTTTTGAAAAAATCAAAACTTAAAATTTGCATACAGTCAATTGACTTGGTGAATAAATAAAAAACATGGAAGTAATATCCTCTCATCTAAAATATTCTAGAAGAATTTCTATCAAGATTGGTTTTTGTTCTCGCGTATTCACGAATTCTAATATTAAAAAAAAAAGTTTGGTATATCAAAGAAGATCAAATAGTTCACATTTTTGAGGAGGAGTAAAAACAATAATTCAAAATAAAATAAATAATTAATAATAATAATAATAATACACACGCCATTTTTATTTTCTAAGGTTGGGCCAACACGATACCGGTTTCCAGTGACTGCTGACTACCCTTGTTGGGAGAGCAGCGCTGGAAATAAACAAGTCCATAGGAGAACCTAAATGTGTCGGAGCTCTGGGGAGACCTATGGAAGAACTACAAAGGTTCAAGGGAAAAATCTAAAATAATAATAAAATTAATGATTAAATGCAATAAGAGAAAAATTCCCATACTAATATTAGGAATTAAAAAAATTAACAGGAAGAAGCCGAGATCTGAAGATGGAGGAAAAAACCAGTTGTTACGTCCTTTGTTGCACATGACGTGCATCATTATCAATGCGGGTTAGGATGTCGGAGGCCTTTGTCCATTTAGCATTCGTTAAAAATATGCAAAAAAACGACATTTAAATCTGCACTAATGATGATACACGTCATATGTATAGATATGTGCGCAGTAACGACCTAAGTTGGACAGATTAACTGCTGGTTTCTTTCTCCAACCTTAGAACCTCTCTGTTTTTTTAAGATCACTTATCTTTATTGCACTTTTGGTGTTACACTTTATTGCAATTTTGAAAATTTTCTAGACTTAGTTCCTTGTTGTTTAAATATATGAATTTTAATCAAAATTGTTAGAGCGAATTTTGAGAAAATCAAAATAAATTAAAATATTACATCAGTAAAGTATTCTTTGGCCAATTTTATTGAAAAGCTTCGAGACCCTGAGAGGAGGGTTAAATATAAAATTTCAGCCACATTTTTTCGTTTTTGAGAATCTTGTTCACACACACACCCAAAACAGACCGCTTTGTGAGACTCATTTTTTTAGACTCAAAGGACCTCGAATCGTGTATTTCCGTTGAAATCTCGGCATCAATTTTTTTTACAATACTTTCTCACTATATACATCGTATTTCATATATAGATAAGAGAAATTAAAAAAACATTAATAAATTTGTTTTCAAAATAGATTGAAATAAATAACGAATGAATAGTTAGAAAGAAATGAAATTTATATTCCAATATACTCATATGGGAAAATCTCGTCCAAGTTTGAAATTGCGTGCAAATGAGAGAGAGAGAGAGAAAGAGAGAGAAAGAGCGTGTTGGTTCGTTCATCTCAAATTACCAACGAAGGCTAAATAAAATTTACATATAGTCTCTATAACCTAGAATATGTTAAGACTTTGGATGTCAAAAATAATCTTGGACGCTTATCGCGAATTGTTGTTGACTGGATGCTCAAACTCGAAATGCTATGCCGGCCTCTCGCAATTATAGAATTTAGCATTATAATTTAAACCCTTAAAGATTTTGAGCTTCTATGTTTCCTATTAAATTATACATTTTCCACTATTATTATTGAAATTCGTGCAGAAATTTTATGCTCTGAGCGCCGCCTCCCGACGGCTCAACTTACAAATTAGAATTTAAATGTAGGCGAGTGTCAAAAAGTGATCTCCAGACATCGTTTGCTTGAGTTTTATTGCTTGGACCATAAGAATAAAATGGGCATTGTTATGGACCAGCCAGTGAATGGATCATCTCTCTCCTCCTCTTCTTTAACTTCTAGCATTTTTAATTTATTATCTTTCCACACATCGAGTAAAATAAATTCTATTTTTTTTATCTCGATTATGATAAATTGAAAATATTTATTTTATTCTTTTCCTTCCGCCCTTTTTTATTACCATGCTTTTTAGGCAGATATAACAACATATGTATACATATCAACATAAAATTACTGAATTATTAATTCCCTCCTGGCTTTTCATTTTTTTTTTTGACCTCCGGCCAAATCCTATGAGCCAATTTAAAATTAAATATGAAAGGATTAAAAAATAAGTATTATGATAAATTATAAAAAAGAGTAAATTATATCGCTGTTAATACTTTACTTTACGCGATTTTATATTTTTTCATTTATTTAATTATATTTGTATCTTAATCAGGTAGACTGTTATCCAAATATATTTATTTATTCTAATTATAAAAATCAAATTATTATTTAAATCATCTAGCTGCTCTCTTTCATCATTTGATTTAAATAAATTTTATCGTGGCTGACCACCCCACATCCCTTAACTTTTAAAGTTATTCTTTATTTAATGAAATTGTCGACTCCGAAAACGCGGAAATAATAATAACAAGGAGGAAATGTAAGAAAAAGACTATTTAATGAAACTTGAGTACTGGGCTCACAGCGGAGGAGCAGGGAAACGTTGTCACTGTAATGCGGGAATGAGCCGGTGTATTTATGGAAATCTGACTGGTTATCATAGCAACGGTTTTGTTCAGTGCAAGCTGTGAGTGGTCTGCTGACTGTTATTCCCCTGCCCCACATGCTTACTACCAAACTAAATAGAATATAGAGAAATTGACAGTTAGCATCTCTGAACTCGCGACCACTGAGTGGGAATTTATATAAGCATTATGATAAAAAATTAAAAAAATCCCTCCTTGTTTTATTTTAACATTAGCAAATAAATTGATTTAATATTTTAAAACAAAACTCGAGTTTCTTGTTATAACTGCCCTCCATATAAACAACACACCCGCGTTCTAAAATTATATCTATCGGAAAAATATTAAACTCGAATGTCATATATATCCACATTTATTTTAAATTAATTAACATATCCATTTTAACTTTTCTGTCATGAAGGGATTTTATATTTAAATATAAACGCACCCTATATATATATATATATATATATTTAATCAATTTGATTTTATTTTCAAACTAGAGTACATCAAACATTTTTTTTAATATATAATTTTTATTTCAATATTTTAAAAGGGAATTTTAATTAAAAAAAAAAAGTTTCTTATTAATTATTCTCTTTTTTGAATTTCATAAAGTTTTTTCTTTTTGAAAAAAATATATATTGATATATTATATTATTATTTATATAAAGTTAAGTGATATTAAAACTGATATATGATGAAAACTTTTTTTTAATAATTAATATACTGAAAATTTTAATTAAAATATTAACTCTTCCCTTGGTTTCGACCATCAAACACAATAAACATTTATTTAGATCAATTAGCACAAATAAATAGAGCTGGATAACATCTATCATAATTAATAAGTGAAGTGTTGAAAGACTGATGGCCTCAGATGCCTAAAATACTCTGAATATATATATAATTTTTAGAGTTAAAAAATAATCTAGAAGTTTATATATAAATATAATCTAGATTCTTTTTTAACTCTAAAAATAATAATATTTTTAAAACCTGTCTGGTGCAGAGGTAAAGACTTCACGTACCAAAGGACAGTGGTTCGCTTCCCGACACAAACTTTTCTCTTAGCAAAAATTTATGAATTCCTATTCATGTGTTCACATTTGGTAAATCGCCTTATGGCGGCCCCTGGCTACCCAAGCTAAGACTAACATTTCTTTATATGCCAGTTTTTCTTCTTAAAAAATAAAAACAGTTCTAAATAATTCTCTTAATCCAACGCTCTTAAGTAGGCGCTAATTTGACAGAATGTGTACACTTTTTGAAGACAATTTCTCTAAGACTAAGACAATTTTTTTTTCTTCTTAAAGATGTATAAAATTTTAATTTAGAAAACTTTCATTTACATGTTTCCGCGATATAATAGAGAAAAAAATGTATTTATATTAATATTATATACAAAGATTTTTTTTTCTCAATATTTCTCTTAACCCTAACTCTATATGCAAATAGATTATAAATCGATTACAGCCCCTCTTATCTCGCCTAACTAGAATCTCCTTCGTGAAGATTAAAAGCAAACGAATCGAACCTGAATGCAAACATTGACTCGATTCGACCTGTTGCCGTGACCTCTCCCATGATATATCGAGATATTCCGGCTTCATTAATAAAGATATTATTTGTAAATAAATTACAAGGTGTAATAAACCAACTCAAAATACCGATTTTAATTTTTTTTCTTTCTTTCTTCTTTTGATGATTTTTCATAAAATCAAGAGAAAGTACTATATTATTCTAATCAGAAGGGTGCATAATATTATCATTTTATGGCTTTTGCGATAAAAAAATGATAGCAGCAGCCGAAAATTGAAGCGGGTTCTTCACCTGAATATACCCCATTTTATTTAAGATGGGAGGGCCAATATTTTTTTTCTATTATTGTAAAAAGTAATTTTATGGAGAATTTTTGGATATAAAAAGAACCTACTATAACAATTGATTACTTTCTCATACATAAATGTAATAAATATATAGCAAGCTATATCGAAAAAAGTTGTTGCGCGGACAGTCTGTTTAAAAAATATAAGACACAGCTGTTTCATTTATTATAAAAAAAAGTTGCACACTTTTTAAAAAACAAACGTTATATTTTTTTATTTTTATTAAGAATATAAACCATAAATTCACCTTTTATGACGGATATTGTTTGTTAACATTTTCAATAACATAAAATTAGACACTTTCCTTATATAACACGTAAGGGTCCATGGGCCAAAACTTTCTCACTTTCTTGGTTTTAATATAATATTAATATTTATATTTGACATTTAAATGGACTCTTTTGCAGTCCGAATAAAGTACAAAATAAACTATAGCTAACAATATTTTTATTAAATTTATTTTATTTTACTTTTTTAATCTCTAAATCTCTACCCTTGCTGTCTATCATGTTGATGTCATGAATTTGATTCCCATATAGTTAATTAATCAGAAATTTACAAAAGGCATTGTTATTAAAAAATTTGAGAATCACAGACCATTTTCTTTTGTTAAGCAGTTTTTTTTAGGTACGTTTTTTGTCATTTAGTTACATTTTTTGGCAAATTCATTTGTAATTTTTCAAATAAGGTGGATTCCAAGCATAATCCGTTATTTTTCATTTATA
>JAAAKE020168013.1:0-11620 GCA_010014785.2 Anisolabis maritima
TTTTGTTAATTGTTTGTTGTTTTGTATTATGTAATTTATAAATTTGTATTTGTGTTTGATTGGACCTAGCCATCGAGCTCTAAGCAGGTCTTAAATAAATTTATTTATTTATTTATTTATTTAATAAGAAGCAAAAAAATTGGAAAATTTTTCTTTTAATTTAATAATTAACTTTTCCCGTATTAGCATAACCATTCTTGGTGCTATTCTTTTTAAAATATTTCATTCTAGAGAATTAAAATGAAATATTTTAACATCACTTTTTTTTTTTTTTTTCCTCTTCCTAGTATTTTATTAAAAAAATTTATTTAAATTAAAATATCAAAGCGAAAAATGTTATTCTATTATTTAACAACTAGACAACATAATTAATTTAATAATGAATAAGAAAAGAAAAGAGGAGTTGGGTGGGGGAGGATGATGCATGCTAATGTAAGAGAGAGAGAGAGAGGGAGCTCAAAAAATGAGAGTAGAAAAATTACCCCATCCCAAATCTGAAATAATCATTATTTATGCTTATATGAAAATGAGGTTAGATCTTTATTTTCCATTTAAATTTAAAATGCTGCTTGAATGTAAAATTCCGGAAAGGTTAAAAAAATAAATTGTATGTTTAAGGAGATGTTTCAAAATTTTTCGTAAACCATAGAGAAAAAATAAAATAAAATCTCCGGACAGGAGGGATTTTTTCTTTAAATAATATAATCTCTCCTTGTGATTAGGTGGGGGAAACTTTTTTTGTTGATTTATATTTTAAATGAGGTTTTCTTTTCTTAATATTTTGAGTTTTCAACTTCAAATGAAGTAACAACTCTGAACGGCTCTGACATTCCTGCCAACTTTTAAATAGAAAAAAAAAAAAAAAAAGAGAAAAAGGAAATAAAAATGTATTTATTCTAATTAGTAAATGATAAATTCATCCGTAACGGAGATCCTCTTTAATCGCCTCCTCAGCCCCCACCCCCACGCCCTTTTCTCAATTTATTCCTGAGTGATGCTCATTCTAAACCCTAACCCTAAGGGTTTGGAATTTTCAATTTAAACCGGACTCATTTTGAAACCGTTTCCATATACCAAAGCTATTTTCAAGCTCGATGCCGAATTCTATTTTAATGAAGTGCTTTATTTATTGTAGATGAACAAAAAAGAGAAGGGAGGGGGGGGGGGGGGTTGAGAGGGTCTTTTAATTTAAGGGGACATTTTAATAATTAAAAAGAATTTTTTTTTTTATTCGAATCTAAAATAACTTTTTTCATTTTTACTTTCTTTAAATTATTGCGATTGCAAAAAATTCGATTTCAACGGAAATACATGTTTTGTGTTCCCCTGAGACAAAAAAATGGATTATCTATGTGTGTGAACAAAAAATATCTCAAAATCAAAAAAAATTCTCGAGGTTCAAATTATATATTTAAGGACCCACGTGGCATGCCACACAAAGGTTCTGAAAAGTCAGCCAAAGAGTACTAATATTTTATGGCACGGCCGACCAGAGGGCGCTTGCAAGCGAATCAACTCAACTCGGGGCCCGGGTGTTCGATGTTTTGATGTACTTACAAGTATTTAATATAAAATTTTTTTTCTCTTAAAACGAAAATGTTATATGCAATTTTTTTCATATAAAAATTTTAATTTTTAATTTTATTTTGTTTTATATTTTTAAAACTATCTTAATTTTCGAGTTTGTAGAAATCAGTTGGTCAAAAGGTCTTAATTTGAAAAAAGTGGGGCTCAACCTGACAAGGGGTCACATGATGTTCATTATTGTATTCTCTTTGTTCACAATTTTTTTTTCGAATATCAAAATCTTGACTTCAGGTGAAGACAAACGGCGTTTGTTCACAAATAAGTGTCCATCTTCTCACCCAAATCAAATACACATCAATCCAATTTCGAATGACAGTTTTTTCAGATTAAACTCAAAATGCCGCATTCATTGTTGCTCACTTCACTTCTTTTCTTACCGATTTGAGAAAATTTTACATTCTTAATTTCTATATTATCTTTTAAACTTCAGATCAAAATTGAATTGTTTATTAAATGTAAAATAAAATTAACATAAAAAATCTCGCGTGACTTAACGCACATCACACAATTTTCTCTTACCAATGTTAAGCTGAGTGATGTGCTGCCACACCAGATTTTTTGCGCCGACGGCCCCCGTTTCAATTTAATTAATATCGTTAGAGAGGTTTAAGAGAAAATCACAAAAAAAAAAATCTAAGAGTAAAATGGACGCCATAACAATTTTGGGACCCCAAAAACGTCTCGTTTTTGAGAAATCTTGTTCACACACTCACACACAGACAAACATACTATTTTATTGCATATATAGGCAAGAGAAAGTAAAAAATTGCTTGTGATGTCAGTATTAAGTATCATAATAATAATTGTCAGGCTCTTTTAGACAAAATTAATTTCTGAAAAAAAAGACCGAAATTTCCGAACATGCGGAGTAATTTGATTTTATTTGAATTATAATAGAATATTGATTAACAAATTAGCAGCAATTTTGTTGTTGTTTATATAAAAAAATTTTTCTGTCCTTTTAAAAAACAACAAAAGTAATTTCTCTGCTGTACGTTCTAAAGTACATTAAGAGATCTCTAAGAGGGATGACGCGGTTGATCGGTCGAGGACAAAAAAAAAATTCCGAAAAAAGGAAACCTACATTTGTCATTCTGTCTCCAAACCCTCTTTCGTTAATCTTTCCTATTCTAAAAAATAAACTTCCTCTAGGCTCTCCGTTTTTTGCCTGTTTTCAACAGTCAGATTTGATATTTAACTGTTAAAAGAGAAAATGTAGACTTCGTTGTTTTTATCAGACACGAGAAGCACTGATATGGCTTATCATAGCTCGCTTCCCGACAAGCATTGAACGTTCATATCTGATTAATCAAAAATCATTTTAAATTTTGTTGCTGATGTGACGTGACCCGACTCTCGAAACGTCGACAACAAAATAGAAAAAGGAGATGATTTAAGTAGTTGTTTCTGGATGGAAGGCAGCCAGTGGGGAAAAAGCGTGTTGACGTTTCGATCGACGTATCGGCCTTAATCAAGACACGTTTAGATGGAAGATATATTTATCACATCCTCATCTCTCTAGAGAGTCCTGAGGTAATCTTTCCCCGGTTCCAAATATTTAAATAAAATCAAAACTCTTACCAATCATTAAATAAAATTTCACATCCAGACTCACCTGACTATGATCAATAAAATATTTAATTGAATTTGATTCATCCCGAACTTCCCACTCTAAATTATAAATGAGTAAGTCTCTCTACACCATCATCCGTTGGACCGATTCCTTTACTCCTCGACTCAAATCGAGACCTATATATAGTTATATTTTTTTATTTAATTTCAAATGGGCAAATAATTAAATTAAAAGGATAATTCAGTGGCATGTTTTATTGGCCTTTGACATCTGTGGCTATTTTAGTTTATAAATAATTTAATATACGAATGACGATGCAAGTGATCTATTCATATTTATTTATTTATATCAGCCAATTTAATTTAAAATAATTTGGTCACTAGAGACTTGGACTTTGAAGTAAGACATCTACGTCTGAGCCAAGGGTCAGGATTATTTTTTTAAAATATTTAATAACCTAGAAGTTTGATTGTCATGAAGTCTATGAAATAACATAATTACGAGTGGGGGGGGGGGGGTGCGCGGCAGTGTCCCTCCCTCTTTTAGTTCAAGCTCCTATATTTTGAAGATCTCAATTTGGTTATCAACAACTTCAAAGCCACATGCATGAAAGAGATATTCGTTGAAAGCTCACCTCTGATTGCGATAGGAGATGTTGACGGCGAGAAACGAGATGGCCATTAAGATTCCGAGAGATGCTGCTGTAGCCAGGATGGAGTAAATGGTGATGTTAACGTGCGAATGTTCAACAAGCATCAGAGTTCGATCTTTGGGTGGGTATCTGCCCTGCCATCGGATCTCCTCCCCACAGGTCAGGTCCAGTTCTCCTGACACCCCGTTAAACTCACCCACCTTCACCTCACTTCCATCTGGAACAGAGAAGAAAAAAATTACAGATTAAAAATAATAATAATTTAGAAAACTACGTACGTTAGAGAATTTAATATTAAACATATTGTGATCAATTTGATTTTTTTTTACTTTCTCTTATGTAAATATGAAATATATAGTAAGAAAGTATTGCGATCACAAAAAAAAAAAATCGATGTTGAGATTTCAACGAAAATGTGTGTGTCTCTCTCTCTCTCTTTATGTGTGTCATGATGTGACAAGATGTCTCAAAAAAGGTGGGGGAATCGATTGCGTCTCATCTTTGGGAAAATATATTTCGAATCCGATGAAAATTTATTTTAATAAGTTGATTATCAATTGATGTAATTAAAAATAGCTGGATTATTCTATCGAAAATAAATATATTGTGTATATATGGCCTCAGATGCCGAAAAAAAAACTTTCAAAATACATTTTGGTACCATTAATTCTATTCCGATTTTTACTTTATAAATAATAGTAAAGTATTAGGATTTTTTAAAATTTAACTCCCCCCCCTATCTTCTTCTTTCAACTCATAAAGTCAAAAAATTAATGTAGCTTTTATTTTTATTATATCTATCTCATCGAAAAAGAATGTCTAAATCTTTTGAAACTTGGTGATAATAATTGTGACGTCAGCGGATTTTTTCTTAAAAAAAAAAAAAAAAAAATTAAGATAATAAACATACGTCATGATTTTTTTTCGGCATCCGAGGCATATAGACATTAAACAATCCTTGAATAAACTTAATTCGTTATCCAGGCATATTTATTTACAATACGTCATTGAAAGAAAACTGAAATTTTATTTTCTCTTTGATTTTTTTTTTTTTTTTTTTTAATTCAATTAATGAAAAGAAATTTATTTAACCAAACAACATAATCTAAAAAATAACATGGAATGAATTACATACTCGATAGGGTTAGAGAGTAGATAACAGCCATCTTATATTCCCAGAGGTTAGCAATGGCTAAATGGTGCCGGAAAGCGTTGCAACTTCGTTGTCTTTTTTTTATTATATTATCTTTAATTATCGGCAATATTAGGCATATGACAATTTCTTAGAACATTAACTTTCTCTTTCAATTTTAGAGTGTATTTTATAGGCATTAAAAAAAATATACAAATAGATACGAGAAAATGAAAAGTTTATTTCCACAAACATTGTATAATTCTCCCCGGTTCCTGAATTTTATTTTTACTCGCTAATACCTTAAATGGAATTGGATAATAAAGATTATATTATGTAGAGAGCCGAGAGTAAATGATATAGCTCTAGGAAAAGAAAGTAAAGGTGCCTTTTATAATCAATAGACGAAGAAAAGAATCAACTGCCAGATTTATTGGAAATTTTATTGTAATCCCAGTTCCGGTAACAGCTGGGCACTTCACGAAATTGCTTGGAAAATTTCATTCAAAAATTATATGAAAACTGTACCTGTAGATTTTTTTTTTAGAAGGGATGTTTTAAGGTTTTAAAGGAGAGAAAGAAAAAAATTTTAAATAATACAGAAACAACAAAAGTCTCTGAGGATATAAAGTTTTTGATATTGACTACCAATTAAATTAAATAAATATGGCCAGCAAACAATTTATAGCTCCTCCCCACCTGGGGGGAGGAGGGGGGGGGGCAAGGGGTTAAAGATACTGACATTGATAAGGCTAAAAGTCAAGGGGTGTGGGTTCGCAATTTATTTAAAATAATTGAATAACAATTGATATAAATAAAAATAAATGTATATCGTTTCAAATCTATATGCCCTCGGATGCCGAAAAGACTAGAGACCAACGGTGGGCAACCCCCAGTTGACGAAAAATTTCTATCCGGCTTGGCCTTTAGAAAAAATTAATAAAGAAATAAATATTTTCAAAAAGGAAAATTTGAAAGAATAAAACTGTTAAGTGTCCTCATCTCCTTGAGATAGTGTCTATATTTTTCTTACTCGGCTAGATGAGAGCTTTCAAATGAGCTATCACCGCTAGCCGATCTGTATGGATAAGTGAAAATATTATTTCCACCCCCAGGGTGGGGGGGGGGGTGTTCCTTTTTTGGCTCCCGAATGGTCATGAGGAGTAGGAGCTTGGTACGAAAAATCAGATGTGGAATACTTCATTCAAAGAAGATCAACCGTTAATTTCAGAAAAAAAGTTACAAAAATGTGTCGATTAATTACCGTGGCCCGCGAACAAAATGTAAAATTTCAAAGAAGATAAAACTTTATTTAAAATGTCAAAAAGGGTAGAAATTAAAAGAGCAAATGAAAAGGTTGCCTTTTATATTTCGAGATTTGAGATCAAAAACAAATCTTTTTGTTGATGTAATATTGAATGTATGCTGGTCTCACTAATGCCCAATCACATGATGTATCAGTTCACGCAGAGCATCAATGTTTTCCGATTTAGGACGACATTCACGAAATTCGTCCTTGAAGTCACCAAACCATCGATAAACATTGTAAACTACAAAATAGCGCTCGTATGTCAATACGTTCTGAGTACCTATACCATCAAAAATATCAAACTTTACAATAGAAGCGTCTGTAGCACTACTTTACCGTAATCCCAAAATATAAAAAGCAATCATCAGCAGTCAAACGTCTATGAAAGCGTTCAGTGTTAAAAGAAATGTTAGAAAACTATGATGATGAAAAAAGTGTGAAAATATTATTTTTTTTTTTTTTTATGTGAAGCAGTTAAGTGAAA
This sequence comes from Anisolabis maritima, assembly GCA_010014785.2. NCBI lineage: Eukaryota > Metazoa > Arthropoda > Insecta > Dermaptera > Anisolabididae > Anisolabis > Anisolabis maritima. The sequence continues at coordinate 6,738 of JAAAKE020168013.1, forward strand.
AAGCCTCTTGAAATGTAGAAAGAGGAGAGTGTAAAAGCCGAGAGAAATCCAGGGCTGACAAGCCGTGTGTGTCTGTGGAACGGGAAATGGGAATGCATGTTTTAAAGGAGGCATTTTAGGAAATCAAACAGAACCCAGGTTCTGATTCAATTAGCCAAGACAGCTTGACGAACTCTAAACCGACTGGTCGAATCGGCCATTAATATGCAACATTATAAATGTGAGTCTGATTTTCATATGAATCCTAAAAGCTTTATAAAGGGAAGGGAGGGAAATTAAAAAGCGGGACGGAAAAGCGAGCTTTTGAATTGTTAATGACAACACCCTGTCGTCCTTCTTTTTGATGACGTACAAAAAAATTTTTTTTTATTCAAATGCCTTCTCATATTAAAATGAAATATTGGATTAAATATCATATTTGGAGCAGATAGAGACAGATATTAAACATATTTAAAAATTAATAAAAATTCTCTATTTTACTTTCTCTTAACTATGTAGAGATATATTGAAAATCTATTTCGAGATTTCAACGGAAATGCACGTTTAGAGACCCCCAGGGTCTCCCAAAATAGACCTGGCTGTCTGTCTCCCTGTGTGTGTGTGTGTGTGTGGACAAGATTTCTCAAAAAGAAATAGCTGCTTAATCCTGAAACATTATACTTAAACTAGGCATCTCGAAGCTTTTCAATAAAATCGGCCAGTGTATTAGTACTTTACTCATCTACTTTTTTAGTTGAAATCCGCTCTAACGATTTTAATTAAACTCGTTATACAATAAAAAAAATTAGATAATCTTTAAATGTATTTTTTTTTTAAGTCTCGGCATCTAAGGCCATTTACACTCCGTCCTTATTTATTTGTATTAATTGGTAGCCAATATAATACAAATAAATTTTTGTCGCCTTGGACTGGAAGCGAACCACTGACCTTTGGTACGTGAGGCAAGACCTTTACCTCTGCACCAAAGGACAGGGCGTTTAAGATGTATTAATCATTCTCCACTCTAAAATAGTATTCGTTGCCATGGTAACAAAATATAAATATTTTTTAATTCCTAAATTAATTTAATTTTTTTTAATATTGAAAATTGATTAAAACACGCAAAAGAAAAATCTCTAAAAATGAAAGGTAATATAAAATTGTAAACCGGCTACCTAGGGAGCCTGGGATGACAGCAGATCACACAATTTGCTTTATCTTAAGAAAGAGAAAGTCACCAGATTTTTTAAATATACATTTTTTATTGCGTTTTAATTACCCCAACGATATCTGGTCCAATCGTTCAAATCATGCAGCTGATTCCTAATTTATTTTAGGTTCATGTGTTTTTCTAAGCATTCCCTTTTCAAAGAATCTAAAATTATATTTATTTTTGTAAAATTTAATTAAATAAATTCACCGAATAACTATAAACTGAAGAAGAAAGAATATATTATTTTTATTTTCTCCCTGACCTAAAGCAAATTAACTACTACAACCATCAAAAAAAAAAAAAGCAAAAGAAAAAAAAAACGTAATTTTATTTTTTAAGAATTTTGTTCCCAAATCCAAACCGCCGAAGGAATACTATCCAGCTAGTGTTTTATCATGAGTTTTAAGAATTAGAATCTTGGAAATTTTTAAAACTCACTAAAATGTTTAATTATGAATAGAGTTTGAAATTCTCAAGTAAAATGTTTAAAATTTATATGCGTTGTCCGAATTACAAGTTGGCAAGTTGCGCACACAATAAATGGGACTTGGGGGCTGGTTGAGTTAGTAGGGAGGAGGAGGAGAGGGGAGGGGAGGGGGGTGCTCGTATAACTCTACCCAAGGTCTTTTTGCTTTTAAGTTTCTCCTAAGCAAAGCAAATTGCAAAAGCAAGATGTAAAGAAAGAAAACCATCTCAGGGAATAAATTGTTTGGAGGAAAAAGAAATGACGACAACGTTGTAAAATGTTGTTGTTGTTGTTGTTGTTGTTGAGGCTGATTCTTCTTCCTACCTGCGAATTTTGTTTACAAACCTTTTAATTTATTCAACTATATTTAGATTTTGTGTTATATTAACAGAATTAATTTTAGGGATATTTGAATTATACACAAAAGAAGAAGAAGAAGGGAGGGGAGGGTAGGAGAAAACAAATTCAAATAAAATCAACGATTAAAAATTAGAAAGAAACTTGAAATTTAATAAAAGTTGAAGACTTATTTTTTTTTTTTGAACAAACAGATTTTCTCAATAGATTTAATTGTAGAACTCTTCTTTTAAAATGAAATTAGAAAAAAATCTGGTGTGGGTAAACACACACAACACAACTTTCGCTGACCCCGGGCATCCTGGTCGCCGCCTTTAGTGGTATAGAACCGGACTGCCAGGCTGCTGAAATCTCAAAAAAAAAAAAAAACCTAAAAACAAGAATAAAGTAGGCCCCAAATTATTTTGAAAGGGGGTGGGGGGATAAGGGTTAATGCATCTCAAAAATCATCTAATAAATAATAGATTTATCAATTTTAATCAAAATTCGAGCCAATTTTAAAAAAATAGAAAAAAAAGAACTATAAAAGTACATCAGTAAAGTATTTGTGTCCCTGTCCCTTGGTGAAGAGCTAGAGGTCTGGCATCACGTATCAAAGGTAAGTGGTTCACTTCTCGTCCTGAGCGACAAAATTTTATTTAAATTATATTGGCTACCAATTAATATAAATAAATAAGGACGGAGTCTAAATAGCCTCCGATACCGAAAAAAACTTAAAAAAAAAAGTATTTGTACTCTTTGGTCGATTTTATTTAGAAGCTTTGAGGCGCATGCGCCGTAGATACATCGCTTAAATATAAAATTCCAGCTTTGGTTTTTTGTTCACACCGACACACACAGTGAGACAGATCATTTTGAAATTTTTCAAGGGACTTCAAAACGGGTATTTTCGTTGAATGGAATTTTTTTTTAGTGATTGCAATATTTTCTCACTATATATATATATATACCGTATATAGGTAAGAGAAAGTAAAAATTCAAAATTAGTCCTGTCCCTTGGTTCAGACGTAGAGACCTAGCCTTCGCGTCCAAAGCAAAAAAAAAGTATTTCTATTGGAGTCTAAATGATCTCAGATGTCGAAAAAAGACTTAAAAAAAAATAGTCCAAATAAAATCTAGCAACCACTAAGTTTCACTAATTTTTATTTAGTAATTCCTCCTTTATGTATTATGAAAAGAGAAAGCGAGGGCTGGAGAAAATTAGGATAGCAAGGTCAGCTAGAGTAAAGAAGACATGTGACTTTCTTTGCAACTTGAGAAATACGAACAGAAAGCACTAGTATAGTTTTTCCAAGACCGGAAGGTCTCAACTCGAGTTTTCCAATTTTTTCGTTACCCGTCTTATCTTACTTTTCTTTTAATATCTTCCTAATATCTTTACTGGTACAATAATGATGTCATATTTCATCAATTTCGGCTCAAGGGGTATAAGCCAAAAATAAATCTTATATACACACAAGAATGAATATGGCTCCTGACCTTTGGAGCAGAAGTTATAATTCATGACCCAAGTCTTTAGATTTAAAAAAAATGATTAAAATTGGATTTTTGAGACGGAAAGGAAAATTTCGAAGGGCGTCAAATGCTTGATAATTGCTTTATTGATGGTTCATTTAAACATACTGCGGGGAAAGAGTGGGGGATATTCGTTTGGAATCGTTAACCTCTAAATCGGTGGTTCCTGAATATTTCACTTTTTTGGATTTAATATTAAATAATAATACAAATTCAGCGCTGTTAGATTTAACAAACGATTTAAGTCGAATTTCAATTATAAAATAAATGAAAATTAGTTCATTTTTGGATAGATGTCCCAAATAATAAATAATACACTTGACGCAAGAATGGAGATCTCATTAAATAATAAATAGTTGGTACGTTGAATAAATATCCCCTTCCCGTGGCCAGGAGGTTAGAGATCCTGGCATCGTCAATATTGATAAGCTTCAAAACGGAGGGATGTGGGTTCGGATCCCAAACAATGAAAATTTAATTAAACCAATTGGTCTAAATTAATAAACCTGGATGATTTGTATCGTAAATAATAAATAATTGAAAGATGAATGGGGTAGTCAAAGATAAAGGAGAGGTTTTCCAATTTGTGGCTGATTCCCCTTTTTTTAAAAGAAGATGGGAAGGGTAAATTTTGGTAGAGATGCGAGGAGGGGAACGAGGAAGCTTGGAAATTATGATCGACATTTATACGGGATGTTAATTTTGAATTTTAAAGGAATAAGAAGGCAGCCGAAAAAATAAAAGCGGAAAGGAGACGTTTCAGACAAAATAATTATAGTATACTCGCATGTCACTGTTTAATAAATAAAACATATAAAGTTCCATAAGAAGACAATAAGTGACTGAAGATGGACCGAAACATCTCCTCTCGGCTTTTGGCTTCTGTTTTTTTGCTACAGCCCGCCTTCATAATCCTTTATCCGCCTACAATAGCAACTGACGACTAATTGAACAAATTTTAAATTATATATATTGAATATAAAATTACAAAAAAAAAATAATTTAAATAAATAGTTTACGGCATTAGTCTGCCAGAGAAGAGAATACACAAAATTATAGTATAGAAAATAAAACTTTTTCTTTTTTATATACATATATATATCCGGGATTTTAATTTTAAATATACTCTATATATATATATATGTAATGTAAATGAAAAGGTAGAGCGATGCAGCTAGTTTTATTTCTTTATTAAAAAAAAAAAAGCTCAGAGCGACGTTTCGGTCAGCTATGCGACCATCTTCAAAGCCAGGGATTTATTAAAAGAAAGCCCTCTGATGTTATTGATAGGTATATAAAATAGAACTAAATAATACGTATCAATAATATCAGAGGGCTTTCTTTTAATAAATC
>JAAAKE020168024.1:1468-11619 GCA_010014785.2 Anisolabis maritima
GCACTTCATCTGCGGGGGAGCTATTATAATTTAAATATATTCTATCGGAAGCTAACTACTGACCTTTAGATAATTAAGCTATACTTGGTTAAAAGTTTGAAATGGATTAACTCAGAAACAACTGGTGTGATTTAAATGCATTGTTTTCTAATGGGAGAGGATTTTTATATAATGTATTATACATTATCAATAAGGCAAAATATATTGTATAATACTGTTGGCTAAGTTTAAGTAAATTTTAGTGATGAAATATATAATAACAATCACTCTAGCCAGACATTATTGTGTTGGCCTGGTAAATAGTTTATCGCCATTTGATAGAAAATTGTAAGAGTAGTTTTTTCTGATTTTATAAATAATCATTGAAAATTTCATTTTTATGACGTTAATTTTCAAAAGGATATTGTCTCCTAGTTATTATTGTTCCTTATAATATCTAACCCTCGAATGAATGGCCTCGTAATGTTTGATTATATCCCAACATCTTAAGACCCTTGTTTGCTTATTAAGGATGCTGGGCGCAATCAAAGGGTGACAAAGCCAAGGGACAAAGCCTAATTAACCCAGGTGGCTAATTGGCCACAAATGGCAGATTAATTAAAAATGAAGTCCCGTGGCAGCCTGAGAAGAAGGCCCGGTTTCCATTCGCATGCATTGTGTTCGTTAAGTCGCCATCGAAGTCCCCGGAGTCGTTCGCTTTTGTCTTCGGCTTCCTCTGGGAGCTGAGGCATTCTGCAAATGAGGAATTTGTTCCCCCACTTCCATTTTCTAACTTTTATGACTAATATGTATAAAAAAAAAAATATTTTAAATTTTTTCGAAAAGTTCATTGATTTTCATCAAGATTTCAACAATAAATATATTAATTATATGCATATTCATGAGTTAATTTAAGATAAATGTAAAAATTAAGATGAAAATAAATTCAAGTGGCTATTTATGATTCATTTTTCTGTTTTGTGAAATATCGATATGCATTAAATATATATCATTAAAAAAAAATTTTTCATATCTTTAAACTGATATGAAAAATATCTGCTTAATTTTTTCTTTTCATCACCGGAGAGAAAATTAAGATAAAGTTTCATCGAAATCCGTTCATAATTGCGCTCTGTATCGTGGAAGCAAAAAGGGTGACAGATGGATTAAGGGGTTGTCAAAAAGTATAAATTATGATTTCAATACTTTTGGTCCCTTGAAGTATTATAGAAGCTATGCATAAAAGAATATAGTTTTATAGAACCGCCAAAAAAACTGAGAGTCAGTGAGAAAATTATCTGGCCAAAAGAATATTGGGACATTATTTCCAATTTGGATTCTCTATATTCTGGTCCGTCAATTGCATTTTGTAATAATACGCAAATTTTATGCTTAAGATATTTGTAGTGCCTTTTTAAAAGATGCAGAGCCCACGAGATACAATGTTGTGATTTAAGTGATCCGCAAGATTCGAATGATCGGCGATCGTTCCTTTGATATAATTAAAAGGATTTGATAGAAAAATTGTCTTTTTATTACAATATTTTTATCTACGTTTTGACGTCTTCATCAGGAGAGAAAACATGTGACAAAATTATAGTATGCTGAAAAAGACCTGATGAAGACAGAATCGTTGTCGAAACGTCATATTTAAGCGTAAATAAATATATGTTAATAAAAAGGCTGTGCATTTTTTCTATAATATCCTTGAAAAATTTCAACCTAATCAAATAATTTGATATAATTAAAATGAAAAATTAGACGAAGCTTATCCAAGCCCCCCTTTGAAAATTAATCTTTTTAAAAAATTTGAAAACTTTACCTCCATTAGGAAGAAGTTCTATTACAATAAAATAAACACAAAATCTCAATTTTAATTCTAAACTGCTTCGGAATCGATATTATAATAACACAAACATATATGAATATAGAATTAACTCTCATAAGAGGTTTTTCTTCGTTGCTTCAAAGACCTCTTTCTATATATTTATTCAGTTATTTATATTCAATTCAATATAATGGTTTATGACTTATTTTATAGATGTTCACTTCATCATTTTTGTTCCATATAATACATATGTGGCGATTTATGATCTTTCCTGGGGCGTCAAGAATTTTTAGTTAGTTATTTTTTTTTAAACTAGGTAATATTTATTTAAAATGCCATAGATGTCAAAGAAGAATAAGAATTTGTTATTCATTAATTTTGAATTGAAGTGATGAATTTTGTCCTATAATTAGTTAAAATTTGGTTTTTTGATTTCAACATACAGTGTACACGAGCGTCCAAATTAATTTAGAGACATTGGTAGTGGTAGTAGTTTTTGTCTATTGTTGTCTGTTAGGTGTGCGCGACTTAATTGATGCTAATGTGTTTTAGGTTCGCGTTATTTTGAACTCGGCATTCATGGATTTACGTTTTGGAAAAAATGATATATAATTAAATAAAAAGACGTGAAGTAGTAAGGTGGGTGTAGTATTTAACAATGGAGCAAGGAGCAGGCAGTCAGAAGAGAAGCCTCTACGATATTAAAACTCTCAAGTTTGAGACGTTTCGGCTTTAATTTAATCATGCCATCATCACCGGAAATTTTATCGCTCAGGACGGGAACTCTCAAGTTTGAGAAGTTTCCGCTGATGATGGCATTATTAAATTAAAGCCGAAACGTCTCAAACTTGAGAGTTTTAATATCGTAGAGACTTTCACGATCTAGGTGTCAGTTGTTTAATTCCCGGCCTGAGCGATAAAATTTATTTAAATTATATTGGCTACTAATTAATGAAAAAATATAGACGGGTTCTAAATGGCCTCAGACCCTCAAAATAAAGGCGTAAAAGTCAACATGATTTTTCAACTTCTAAAAAACATTATATAATTTTTCCAGGAATTGCAATGCATTATTTAATACTATTATTTTTTTTTATAAAAAATTTCACTGACCGATGGAATGCTTAGCAGAGTGGCTATTAGCTCTGTTTATTTCTTTGGTGAGTCTCTCGAGGTTAATCATTTTGCCTTCAGTTTGTAATGATTATAATAACGCCTATATAAACAGAGATTTCCTGTCTAAGCATTTTTCTCTCCTTTATTTTTTTTTTAGTGATTCCTTGGATGTTGTGATGATTTTCTCTCCCTCTTTCCGCCCCTTGCTCTCTTAACACTGGCTCGTTTTAATGAAATAGTTGAACGTTAAATTATCTCTCTTCGGAATTGAAAGGGTGAAGGCGTATAGCATGAGGGTGGGTGAGGTGGGCTCGTCTTTCAGAATCGTTGAAGGGTCGGTCCCTTTTCCGGAAGGGAAACCCTTGCTACCCCCCAGGGGCCTCCGGGGCTGATCTTAAATCAAAACACTGTCAAATATTTATAATACAGTCACAACGACGTTATTAGCGACCCAAGATGGGTGAAGCTCTTCGTTCCTCCCATGCATTATAATGAATCCCACCAGGCATGTTTATGTAATTAATGCAACGGGTTAAAAACTTTTTTTTTACAAATAAATTTTTAATTCTGATAAAACGTCATAAAGATTAAGTTTCAGTGTAGGAGATGGAAGGAAATGTTTATAATTAAATAATATTTTTTTTTTTTGTTAATAAATATAAATTTTATAAAAGGAGAGGGGGTCTAATTTAATTCCTCTACTAAAGATGATATAAATAATGTGTGTATTTTATGAAACTTTCAAAAACAAAATTTTTACCGAATAAAGTTTAACTCTAAAAATAATTAAGCCATTCGAATGATTTTTTAATAACATTTCAGTTCAGTAATGAGATAAATTAAAAATTCTAAAAACTTATAAGGCTTCATTTTATACTTATTTATATTATATTTCAAATTATATAGAAAAATCTACGTCTCTTCTGTTTTTGATATATTCAATTGCAAAAAGGGATTTATATTTAAATTTGAAATAATTTTAAACATATTACTATTATTCGAAAAAACCTCCCACCCCCTTACAAGTTAAAAATAATGCGAGGTATATTTAAAATCTTCATGAAGGTAAAATTTAAACTCATGAGAGGGTTGCTACCAAATGAACGTAACCGCTCTATTTCCGCTAATGTCTCGTTTAAAAACAAATAGAAACCACTTATTTCCTCCCCCCCCCCTCTCTCTCTACTACTAACGTTTTGGTTCCGATTAGGATAATCTTCAGAGGTGGTAAAAAGTTGTGTCATTGCTGGTATTAATATCGAAAATACATATTATTATATAAACTTTTAAATCTGGTTTAATAACTCCAAGGTTATATGAGTTTATGTCTGTATATTTGAATTTGATCACAATATACTAAAATAAATAATTGCATGGCTTTTTTCCGACTCTGATGATTTCATAATCGGGACCGAAACGTCAAAAAACTAAAAAATAAAAGCTGCTTTCTCTTATTAATTTTCTTTAATTTAAAAACTACAACACCCATATAGAAGTCATAAAAAAAATTACACATGCACACAACAAAACTATGTTTTGCAGACGAATATGTAGAGAAACCTTCTCGAAGTCGAAATTTTAACTGATTTGAAAGGATAGGCGCATCCACATGTGTTATAGTTTGAGTATTAATTTAATTTTTGTTATTGTGGTATTTTTAAAAATATTCCGTGTTCTATTTAAAAAATTTAAGTTGGAAGTTTACACGCATTTAGGCTAGGTGCTTACTTTTTCACTACTAATATTTAAATGAGCATCCAACCCTGTGTATATAAAATTAAAAACAGATCAAATTTTCTCATTCTCGTTAGGTTTTTTTTTCTTTTAGAAAGGTTTCGATTTGCATAGTAATCTCACTCTTTCATCAAGTATTTTCTTCACAACTACCTCCAAGTAATATTTTTCTACCTCCTCTTCTTCTCACTCACTCACACACTTTTCCATCTCATTCTTTTTTTTTTCTTTCTTTCTTCCTCCGCATGCATGCTCAGCAATTAAATTTGCGTCTTGGTTTAATGGCCGGAATTAAAAAATAAATAAACTCAGAGGTCAGGCAACTTATAGCTAGGACCATTTGACACCGACAATAGTTGGGGAGAGTTCCGGTCGTCAAAGTAGTAGTTTCTAATCCACCTAATCATTCTGGCATTTATGTCGCAATTAAAATTCGAAACCGTAGATTCGCGAATTCTTCGAGGGCCATTATTTCGTGAAAGAGTTACCGCATTGTTTGATGGAGTCTTTCAATTGTAAATTTAAGAGAAAACCAAAGGAATTTGAAATTCTTTTTGAATTAGGATTATTATAAATAAAATATATTTAATTTATCTAAAAGTAAATCTCTTTTGGTTTCGCTCATTGAGCATTTTAACCATTACCAATGTACATTTTAAATTATTAATTAACTAATTAATAGTAATACTAATATGGCATTACACATCCACGCACATTCACATACAGACTCATTCATATAACGGCTCCCATAAGATACAAAGAAATATCTTCAAAAGAAGAGCGACTGTGAACGAATTTGTCTCTGAATTAGCAGCTAATCATGGAAGTTCAAATAAAGTAATTTTATTTTAAAAGATAATTAGATTTCAGACGCATGTGTTATATAAGAAAAGTAAATCATCCAAATTTTGTACTTCATGCATGCCCATGAGATTTTTTACTAAACTCTTAGCATATAATAATATGGCTTATGATAAAAATTAACCAGGAAACAAGTGAAAGGTTTCAATTTTTGGTCGACGTTTCGGACGCAAGTCCAGTCTTCTCAAAACTAAAATTGTCAAAAGATCTTGCGTGATCATGTAATATAAAACTATATTTTAAAAATAAGGCAGATTTTATTTAAATGGTGAACTTTTTGTTTTTTAATTTAAAGTATTCTAAATTAAAAAAATTTTAAATTTTATTTAAAAATTTGTTTTTAATAGATTTACCATATTTTTGTTTCAAAAAATAATTTAACAAATGATTTTAAAAATGAAATAATTACTAGTATAACTTAGAATTTAATTAATGAAATAAATAAATGCACAATATGTAAAATGTGAATCCAAGGACCATTAGGGCTCAGATCGGATCTCTGGTGTCAATTATCTTCAAGTCCTAATGCTCTGAGCAATTAGGCTACAAGACATTCTCAAAATGATAAATTGAACCTTTAGCAGTTGTCATTAGTTTTAAATAAATGAGGAATGTAATTCTTGTCTTCAACCATCAATTTATTTATTTCTTGATTACAAGTTTTAATAAATATTGCAGCAACTCAACTGAGCATCTTTTGTGACTAACCAACGAAAACATATAATCATAAACTATACTTGTAATATTTTATTTGAACCGTCATACAAAAAACCGAACTCTCTTTACTTGAGAATTCAAAATTATTTCCCCGAAGCTAATATTATACTAATTAATGCCGAGCTCTATGATTACCATTTAATAAATTTAAATTATGAATTGATAAGAAAAACAGACCGGTCCATTATAAGAAATGACTTCTGATGGAAAGAGAAGAAAAGTCGAGCATAGAAAAGAGAAGAAATGTCTTAGGTCTTAGGTTACAAGTAAGCAATAAAATCATATCGAAATTAAAAAAAAAAAAAAAAAAGCAAAGGGGCTTGAAAATAATAAAAATAAATAAATATTTCATGCTAACTTAAACCAAAAAATTAAAAATTAAAATAAATATTAATATTAATTTAATAATAAAATCACAAATTATTTAAATTGCAAATTGGGTTAGAAATTATTTTTTTTAGCTTTAAAAAAGTTTTTTTAAGTCTTTCGGCATTTGACTCCATCCTTATTTATTTAATTGGTACCTAATATAAATTAAATACATTTTTCTAACTTAGGACGGGAATCACTTGAAAAATTAAAAAATATTATTTGGAAATTTTTTATATATTTGAGTAATATTTTTCAACTGAGTTTTGATTTCCTGAGGTGGAAATTGACTCTGCTTAGGAAACCCGCCCATAGGGCAGTTCATTAACTCTGCTATAAGTTGTTGAATTGTTTTTACAATTTTTATGCATTTTTTTCTAATTTTATATAGCCAAGGGAGATCTCCCCTTTCCCAGGTCGCCTTGAATTGACTCGATTTGACAAAATTTAAAAATTCTGACAAATGGAAAAATTTTGTTGGAAAAGTTGGTAAATTGCGTCCAACAAAGTCCAAAATAGTGTCTTGAAAAAAAAAATTTTTCTTGAGAGAATTGTCTTAGGCTCTTGTGATTATCAGGTGATCTGTCATCACTTATGGTTAAAAATATTATTTTTTTTTTCGTTTTGACTCCGTCCATATTTATTAAAATTAATTGGCAGCCAATATAATTTAAACAAATTTTATCGTTTAGGGAAGCGAAGCCTTAGTTCATGGAGCAAGAACAGGACAACTAGAAGATCCTACTTTTCTAATAATTTAGTTTGTCACTCTTTTTATTTTTCATTTTTGTTATTTATCTATTCTCTTATTAATTAAAAAATAATGAATGAAGTGAAATCCAAAGATGAAATGGCGCCTTTGGCCCAGAAAGAAAATTTCTGCGTTCTAAACAAAGAATTATTTTAATGCTATATAAAAATATCAAAAATATTTTTTATTGTCATTTTCATTTCATTTTAAAAAATGTTTTTTTTTTTTTTACATCTTGGCCTTATATATAAATAGCACAGGAGCTACATCGGCCCTAGCATCACTAGGCCTCTGGTGAAATCCATAAAAAGAATTATTAAAGATTTTTTAGTCGAAAGTCAGAAGTCCCTGGTAAATTAATACAAATAAAGTCGCACACACCGTTTTCTGTCCTTTATTAAAGTTGCCTCACATTAATATATTATTTTCTTTTTGTTCTGGTAAATATTTCTCATTAATTTTTATTTAAAAATAAAAACCGTGTTCCCAAACCGAGACAACACTCTCACATAAAAATATGACACACGATAGTGGTCCCCCTCTTCATACCATTCTTTTCCTTTTTTTTTTTTATTTAAACAATACAATTGAGGCTTTAAAATTCCTCAAGGCTCTCCTCTCCCCCCTTTCTCTTCTCTTTTTCACTCCGGTGCTTTAAAAATTAATTAGAAGTTATATTTCCGTCTTATGTTACTTTGAAAAGATCAATGCAGCTTGTTTACTCTTGGGACCAACGTGTGATCTTCATTTGCATGCGAATCTGATCTTCTAAACGGGTCACGGCTATTGTGGACCCAACACTGTAATTTTGTATGATTTATTAAAAAAAAAAATTTTGTCATTTTTCCTTTCAAATTTTTCGGTTGCCTTTTTCACACACACACACACACACACAATGTCGTTTTCGTGAGAGTAAAGATCATTAAGGTGTATAAGTAAATATTAATCAAAAATGACATTAATTATTCATAAAATAATAATTTTTATATTCTCATTAAAATTAATTGATATCATGAAAAGGAATATGATTAAGTTATGGCGTTTGTTTTTTTTACTTTAAGGACATTCTCATTTTCATATTTTCACCACCCTCAACCCCCTCCCCCTCCCCGGAAACAGAAAAAATATTATTAATTTATTTCCGCTATTTTCAAGGTTTGTTTATTAATCTTAGGTGACTTCTTTATACAAGATGAATAATTTTTGATAATATCAAAACCGGGTGTTTCTTTTGATTTGTTCACTCGTTAAAAATATAAATATACAATGAGCCAAAGAAAAAAAACTCGTTTCTCAGGCTTTAAAATCCAATAACTATAATATTTCTTTTAATAAGAATTTTTTGAATGTTATAAAATAATTACTGTCGGCTTTCAAATAAAATAAGATTTAACGAAATTTATTATGTCACGTAAATACTTTATGAGGAATAATTTAATGGAAATTATTATTAAACTATTAAAAATAATGTAGCCAGCAACACCGATTCAGATATTAAAATATAAAATAAGTGTCAAGAATGGCACAAGACTTTCCTATAATATTGAGATACAAATCGAATAAGTCGCAATTTCGAACCGGAAAAAATTAAAAAATCTCTTTAATTAATGACTTTAGAGAAATAATAGTCATATACAAAAATATTCTATTTATTCTTTTGAACAACTTAGTTCTTTAAAAATATTGTTTCAAATGAAAGTTTTTCATAATAATAAATAGAACAATTTCTTCTATAAGGATTATTTCAATAAAATTAATACTTTAAGAGATATTTTGATTTTACATATTTGAAATTCAAATGAAGTAGCATTTCAGCTGGGTCGATTATCGACTAAAGTTTAGTTGCCTTGGACTTTTTATTAAAAGATTATTTATAAAATTTCGTTTCAATCTGTCAAGCTATTTGGCCGCAATCGTGTCTAAAGTTGTTAAAATATCGAAATCAAAAAAAAAATTGCTACTATTGTTCTTTCCTATATAACAATATGGGAAAGTAAAAGTATTTTTTTGGTTTGTCCAAATTTTGTAAAAATAAGGAATTATTAAAAATATAAATTACGGTTTGGTGATATCGCCCAAAAGTTAAAGAAATATTGATTTTAAATATGTAATATTATGATATACGTATGTTGATTATTTATTTTCTAAAATAAGCCAAAATAATTTAATTATTTATGAATAAATTAGTGAAAATTGTTAGGGCTGCTTTTTCTTTGAAATTTTTATGAACTTATATTGATATTTGTAAGTTACAAGTGGCATTTTCAGGAGGGCTCAGAAAGACAGGCCCTTTTTCTCTAGAAGCCAAATAAAATTGTAAAAAATATGAAAGAAATTGCAAATTAAAGGAATAATAATAAATGTATTTGAAGTTAATTTTTATTATATTTACAGAATAATTGAGAGCTAGGCTAATTAGGCTCACACTCTGATTGATACTTGCCCCCACCCCCTCTTTGTAGCGCCTTACCCCTTTGTCATTGTTCAAGAATGTTTTAATACAATATAATATTTTTCATATAAAATATCAAATAAATAATATTGATAGAGAGGAAGCAAAGAGTAAATGTGCATAATAAATAAGTTAATTGCTCACCGAGTGTAATTTGCATGCATCGACATGTGATGGAGGCGACTCCGAAGGGCAGTTCACCTCAGATGTTTGTCCCTCGTTTGCTTTTTCACTCAAAACTGAAACGAAGAGAGAAAAAAACAAATCAAATCCCGTTGGAAAAAATTCTAGAAGAATCTCAAAAGGGCAAAACTAGAATTGCTCTCTTCTCTCGTTTTTTTATT
>JAAAKE020168046.1:0-11619 GCA_010014785.2 Anisolabis maritima
ATTATAAAAAAAAATTAAAAATATATAAACTACTTTATTATAATAATCATATATTTATTCGGATAATATGAATTAAAAGAGAGACGCGTATTAGCCTTAATTAAATTTTTTTTCTTTTTAACAATTAAAAAATAAATAAAAATTTGTTCCCTTTAAGCTTTATAATCAGTTAAAATTTAATTCATTATAATTGAAAAAAAATATTCTTCTAATACAGTCATACTCAACCTGCGCTCGAGCTTTTATATGCGTTCCAAAGGGGGGAGGGGAGGCACTAATGAATTTAAGATTTTAAAAATTTTCTACGGAAAATTTTTCTATAAAAAATTTCAATTGAAATTTATAGTTAGGAAAAATGTATTGAAAAATTTCCTGTAAATCTATGTTACAGGCATATAAGCCCCCCCTCCCCTTTAAAACTAATGGTATATATTACTGATATTATCTACAAATGAATGATAGATTAAAGCTTTTTCCGATTTTTTTTTACTTTTCACTGATAAAATATTTTTAAAAACAGCAAATGAGAAGTTTTGAATTCAATTTTTCAATTCCTTGCATCGGAATTTTACGAAATAACTGTCAAACATTTTTGAAGCAGGTATTTTAACAAGTTGCGGCCCGCTTGAAATTTTAAATATATGTATATAGGCTGAGAGAGAGGAAAGGTATGAGTATGACTGAATTCAAAAAAAATTTTTTAGTTTTAAATCTGATTAATCCTGCACGTGGAGAGATCAGCTCGAATAAAATAGCCATTTATTAATTTAGAAGATTGAGGAGCTGGCCATCTCGCGGCTATAGCTATATTTTCGGTCCAACCCCCCACTTGCGGGAAAGAAGATAAGGAATTTAAAATGTCATTTTAATTTTGTTTTTCATTAAGATATTAAATCTTGAATAATAGGGGTTTGTTTTGAAAAAAGTGGTGGTTTTCAAAACAATGCCCCCAAGGCATTGTAAGTAAATATATCGTTTAAAATAAAAGAGTGCGAGATGATTGTTTTAAAATATTAAATAAATTATTTCTATTATTATAATGAATAATAATGAACCAAGAAATTAAACTTAAATGAACTTAATTGTTTAAATATTAGAAGGAAAATATTTCATTTCCCCTATCCAAAAACAAAAATCTTGCCTATACTACTGTAAAAAAATATAAAAGTCTAGCGCGTAGTTAATTTTATAATTATTTTAAAAAATTCCATAAATTTGTTATAAAATATAATTTTGAGATTGGTTCACTATTATAGGCTTGTATACATGTATTTATTGTGCAAACATACATAGATATATTTAAATTTTATAAAAAGATCATATTTTCTTGGTGAAATTGGAAGGCCACGTGCCAACCCAGTTCCAACCCCGGCGTTATGCGTATGATTATTATGCACTGGAAAAGGGATATAGAACCATTACTTGGATTCAGCAGTTTTTCCAACATTCTCTCTTCCGACTCTAACTTGAAGAGTCGAGTGAAAATGTGCGTAGGGTTGATTAAATGGGTTTAGAGCAGACTGACGACGCCAGCGATGTTTTTGGTCGGCCTAGTATAGTCAGCCCTACCCCCATCCCTACCATCCCTATCCCAATGGATGGAGACCGGGTCGATGTTACATAACAACGTGTGCGAAAAAACAAGTGTGTCGATAATATGAGTTCCTCTAGTGAGATGAAGATGGAGTGGGTTGATTCTTTTCTTTACTATTAAAAATCGTCGTCTTATTTTTTTTTTTAATATTTCACTGATGAATTGCAATACCGGATATGTATTGTGGTATTATAAAGTAATAAAACGTAATTATCGGTATTAAAATCTGAAAAAGTATATTTTAATTAAATTAAAATAAATTAATTTTGTTATAGTAATTAGGAGGAAAAAGGAACTTAGTTTTTTTACTAAGTTCGTTTTATAAGAATAAGAAACTGTACATTTTCTTTGTTTATACCTATTAAAGAATTAACTGTATTATTCATTTGCTTCAATATGCAGTGAGAGCCGCCCAAAAGCTACAAGGTTTCATTTCCCATGACTTTTCAGGGCTCCTTGAACGCCGGCATCCGTTTGAGCGGCTCTGCTGAGAAAACAAGCTATTTAAATTTACCATGTTTAAAAGAGATCAAATTTGGTTAAAAAATTTTAGAAATAGAAATTAGAAAAAAAAAATTCTAATTCACATCTATTGTGTTTAAATTTTCTAACTTAAATTCTTTAAAATTTCAAGTCTTACAAAAAATTTATTATTAAGATTAAAATCGTATATTTGTTTAGTACAAAAATAGGCAATTTCTATAAGTGGATACACATTGCCCTATATAAAAACATAAAAAAAGCAAATTTATTAATATGAAAAATAAATTTATCCTGTTATGTAGGTGTACCCAAATAAATTTTTATCTATTCGTAGATCAAATAAATGATAGCTGATACTAATACTATCAATGTAGGTGGTTTCAATTAGATACAATAGCTATTTATTATATAGAGATATATTGTAATGAACTTTCTTAAGTCATATGTGTTTGGACTGGCACGAAAAGAGTACGCGCTCCATTTCTTAAGAGAATCCATTAATAATAGATATGCTTAATTTTGCGATCAGTTTGAATCTGTGCGGGGGAGGGGGTAAAGGAGGATAGGGAATTCAAAATTTGGTTTATTTTTACTAAAAACAATTCAAACATAAAAAATTATGAGTTTTTTTTTATATGATGGCAGTTGTATAGCGAGAGCTATTTGGCAAAGTGAAAAAGTGTACATTAAAAATAATAAAATATTTACAATTAAAATAAGATAAAATTAAGATTAATTATAATAAAAATAATAATTACAAAAAATGTAATATTTTTTTTATATATTGTTGCCAGCTCGTCCTTTTCAGAACATTGCTATGCGCATATGAAGAAGGGAGTGAAATAGTGAGTGATAAGTGTATAAAAAAGTAGTCATTGTAAAGATGGAGATAGAGAAGACGTAAGTAAAGATAATTATATAAATAAAAAATAGTATAATAATAATAATTTATATATATATTTAAAGTCAACCGAGCATATGTGTTTCCTGATTATATTTCCTAGTTTACTGTCGTCACTGATGAAAATAAGAAACAGGGACATGAACGGTTGGTAAAGGGACAAATTCAATAATAGATGTATAAAATTTTCAATTTTACAGATATATTTATTGTATATACTGTCCCCCTAAAAAATAATTTGACAAACTATCTTTTGTTTCGTCTTAATGCAGATTTTCCCAAACTTTTTAAGTTGTTGACCCCCGCAGCTTATTAGGAATTTTTAAAAGTTAAGGTATATAACCTATTATTTTAAATTTCAATTTCAATTGAATAAAATTTTCTAATTTGTAGTGTAAAAAATTTCCTTCTTAATCTAAAGAATATATTAAATTTAAAAAATAAATTTATTAGAATATTTTGCGGCGCTCTTGTAAGCTAATCATGGCGTACCAGGGCGCCTCGGCGTACACTTTGGGAAACTGTCTTAATGGATAATTAGAAGGCCAACATGAAATTTGAAAATAATAAATTTAATAATAGATAAAACATGAAATTTGATGATTTTGAATTTCATGTAGCTCACCTAATTAACCAGTAAGATGAAATAAGAGAAGTTTGTCAAATTACTTTTGAGGGGGATGGTATATGGTCTATATCACTAAAGGAATCTAGATCGCAGGCACAGTAGGGTGTACTTTTAACATCTATTCTAAATAGATATGAGGGAGTGAGAGCATCACCTAATCTCAGTATGATAATTAAAGATGTTAGATTTTTAAACATCGTTTCTCAACCCAAAAAGAAGTAGGTATTTTGTGTTATATTGAAAAATCAGCAGTTAAATGTTTTGACACGTTTTATAATTACCAAATTTTAATAATTTGATAACAGTTTGAATCATAGTTGAATTTATGTGTTTTCTCCATGAAATGTAAATAATATTATCATACAATCCTAACGAATTAAATGTTTTTTTTTTTATTATTATTATTTTGCTTATATTTCAGATTTTTACTTTTTTATCTTTTTACGCGAATTCTATTTAATTTTTAGGAACGTGTCTGCGTTTAGGGGTATAAAAATAAAATAGTAAGTTCGACATGCTTTATGTTACATGATCTAATAGAGTGAGACACGTGAAGGATTGCATTCCATTTTAGGGTCGAATAACAAACAATAAATATATTTAAATTATATTTTAATGAAAAAATTAAAATCACAAAATATGAATTTAAAATAAACTATTTTTTATCATTAAAATTCATTAAAAATATCAAATTTGAAAAACGAGATAAAAATTGTATGAGATATAAAACAATTTACAGAATTTACATTAATTATTTTAAAAACCACCCACCAAAAATTATTAAAAGCCTAAAATTTATGTAAAACTTTTTTTTATATAAAATGAATAACATAAAAAAAAAATAAAAAATATTTATTTTTCGCTAGCCTGATTGAAATATTCTTCTAATTAATTTTTTAACCAAAAGTGTTTAAAAAATTTAATAATTATAATATTTTCAACGAACTTGAAAAGTTCTTTATTCTGTTCTCACTGTCTGTCTTTTTTTTTCCCGAATATCAAAATGTTGACTTCGGATTCGGATAAAGTATCAAAAATGGAGCAAAAATCTTTAAAATCGGTCCATGACAACATGGTCAAAATGGCCTCAGAAATTTTACCAACTATCACAATTTTTATGTTATCTATGCATCTATAAATACATATTACTATTTTGAAACTGTTGCGAGCGAAGCGAATTGACTTTCTAGTTTATGGCGACTCAACCCTAAGACTTATTGAAAAAATATGATTAAGTGCAAAATTTTAACTTTCTTTGGAGTGCGTCAAGAAATTGCTGGCCGTCTGTGCCCCAACTTGGATTAAAACATGAAATAACGCCCACATTCCTCTTAGTACTAAAATTCGATCTTCTTCGACTCTCTATTTATTTAATTTAATTGGTCGCTAATGAAATTTGTTAAAATTTCAAAAAGGAAAAACTCAGAACAGGAAGCGAAACTTAGTTCATCAATAAAGAGCTCAAAGGGACAGGAGAAGTCCAATAATGTTTAAAAAAACAAAAGTCTATTTAAGAAGTTATTTTCAAAAGAGTAATAGCAGGGAGTTTAGTTATTTTCTGCTAGACTATTGTACACTAAGATAATCTTTATTTACTTAGTAAACCCTTTGCTCTGAAAGAATATTAAAGTTAGCTCTATTCATGATTTTAGATGGTTTCCAAACTTTAATATTTTCAGAATGGCTAATGAAAATTAAAATCAATAAGTCTCATATTCTCATTTAGATGGATTTTTTTTTAATTAATAAAAAAAAAAAATGATTCAAATTCAAATCAATTAATCGTAGAATTATTGTGAACCACAGATTTTTATTTCAAAAACAGACATAAGCCGTAAAGTTAAAAATTGTTTTTGTTTATTAAACACATATTACCAGTATTAAGGGGTTTAGGACACGAGTTATTTTTGTTTAATTTCAGGATCTTGATCAGTGCCAATCTTTTTTTATCTCTTTTCATCAAACATCAGGCCATGGCTAGTATCCTTATTTATTATGTAAATAAAGCTAAAAATGAAGAAAAAGTTTTCGTTTCTAATATTAATGTCCGTTATGTTTGGTCACGGTTCTAGTGATAAATTTGAATACATAGATTAATGTTGATTGCGACGATTAAAATTACATTTCCCTATCTATAATTCTTTTCAAGTTATTTGGTTTGAAAAGTCATTATACCCTGATGTTTCGTTATTTCAATATGAAACCAAATTTTTCGTTCAAATTAAGTTTTGAAAGCTTTTTAAGTTATCTGCATTAAATTTTAAAAATACATTTCTAAACTAAAAGGCTACTTGGAAATTAATTGTTGATACCTTTTTTAATCTGGAGAAAATTTTGAAATACATATGTGAAATTTTCACATCTATTGGGTGGTATATGGTTTTAGATCCTAATTTCTGAGAGTCTTAGTTTATTGTGATTAAATTTAAGCTATGTCCTATAAATATGTGTGATTTAGAGTTCCAAAATTGTTATAGAAAAAAATTAAATATAACCAAGTTATAAACAAGATGAATTGAATTTGGAAAAATTGTTTTACGGTAAAATGAAGATTATGAATCTATTTAGGTAAATGATGGAGAAAAGAAATAAATCCTCTTTGTAATATTCATAAACGATTCTATACAATATATTATATTTGTATGATGGAATTAAGTTTTTTTTTTTTTCAATAACGAAAAAATAACCAAACACATGCTAAAAGTCGTTTCAAAGTAAAAATTAAGAATGCGGAAGAAATTATTTCTAATAAATGAGTCGATTTTAATTTGGAAATTTCCAAAAAAAAAAAAATATTCCTATCATCCGTTTAATAAAATTTAAAAAAAAAAAAAAAAAAGCGAGAATGTTTCTCAGATTCTTATTAATTTTTTTCTACTGGTTGTTGCTTCAATTGTTTTTCAGCTTGATATCATTTTTGAATTTTCAGTTTGTTTAAATTAATTTCAATTAGAGAATTTAAAAAAAAAAAAAGTTCCCGTTTATTTTTTTTAATAAATGAGTCTCAGCATTTTTTAAGATTGCCTGGGTCAACTTGACGTTTTTAAGATTATTAAAACGCTTAATTTCTTAATTAGTTACAATTTTTTAATCAAATTTTTTACTATTATTATCTGAGTAAGTATAGTAGTAACACTTTTGGTGTTTACTTAAGATATTAGAATAACTTCAAAATTAGTATGCAGAAATTATCAATCTAAATATTTGAGCTAATTTGGTATTTCAGGTTAGAGCTTCTCCTTTAATCAAACAACTTGCATTTTCATGATAATATTTCTAATAATTACTATAACGATTAGGTATTTTCTAGGATCGGTATATTTTAGTAAATCTCTTTTTATTATAAGGCCAAACAATTGAAATAATTTGAACAATTATTCCAGTAGTTACTTTAATTTTTATTGCTTTACCCTCATTAGGTTTATTAGGAATTTGTGTCATATTCGATAATCTGCGATTAAATGTGCTATATTTTATGCTAATATTCTGTTGTCATAAGAGAATTAGAATTCCATAATGAAATTTTCATTTTTAAATCAAATCTCAGATTAATGTATAATATTCAGAAGATTATCCAGAATTTATTGTATTTTTTTTGGAGATGGTATGTGTCTAGATTAAGAAGTTAGAGGCAGATCCAAACATTAGAAAAAACAACTCTCAAAATATTAAATTTGATTTTAATGAAATTTACTATCTCTTTATAATTGACGAAGAAGCCGTTCCCGCAGGAACAAAGGTGGCTTACGTTCCACTCTATGGTAGCCAGTTCGATTACCAAGAGCTTTTCTTATGGGGGTCTGCCACCCATCAAAATTGTGAAGCTACTTAAAATAAGAACTAGCAACCCCCACGATATATTCAGAAATATTCCTAAGAAAAATCTTAACTTAATAGGAATTCTATTATGCCTTTTTATATAGAATTTTTTAATTAAAATTTTCTTTATATTTAATTTTTTAATTAAATTTTTTTTATATTTAATTTTTTAAATTAAAATTTAAGTGGCTAATATCAGATATCTTCCTTAATTCTCTTAATTGAACAGTTAAGAGAAATTTTAATTCAAGAAATTCTATATAAAAAGAATAATAAAATTTCCTTTAAGTTAAGATTTTTCTTAGGAGAGTTTCTGAATACGAACTCTGGTCTCGTAAACCAATATTAAGTTTGAAAGGATCCGTTGTACTAACCACACAACACTTAAGTACCACAACTGACTTGTCTCCTTAGGGATGTTGAGCAAGAGCTTGTTTTTTTTTCTTCGCCTAATCCCTCAGTCGACATTTGTGTAGAATATTCGTCTAAAATACTTAGTTATAGGTTCAGTAGCGTAACAACGTGCTAGCTTTGAGACAGCTGCCCAGGGCGCTAATATAAGAAGGGAGTTAACAGGACTTTGTTTATATATGTATAGAAGAAAGAGGGCTCTTTGAAGATAAATTTCTTTGTAAAATAATGTTAGGTATTTAACGTTTGATTGAATTTGAAATTGAACCTAGATGATAAAAACGTTTCCAATTTTAGCAATAGTCACCTTAATGGCTTCAACTATTTTTTTCTTCACCTTCATACTTATACAGGATCAATAAGTTTATTTTGTAAATATGATCTTATGAATAATAAATTTTTATTTTGTTTTCATTGGCTTTAGTTACGACATTGGTAGACCATATATAGAAGACCATTACAATATTATTGGGTAAACTTATTTTATCGTTTCATATTTTATGGTTTTCACCTTAGTTTGTAAACCACCTAGTAAACTGTATTTTTAAAAGGGTCCACTAAAGAATATTGAATAGAAAATAAATGCCTCCTCTCTATTATAGTTTATTCAATTACTAACATTGAAAATTACATTTTTTAAGAGACAATCAAATAATTTTAGTAGCCAGAGTAAGTAATTTTTTCAGTAAGGGAGAAATTTCAGTGGCGCATACCATTAGATGAACTTGTTCATTTGTTTAAGACCACTCTTTAAACTTGAGCGTGCTCCAAAAAAGTAAAAAATTAGAGATATGTGAAAAGTGAGAAAGTCAGCCAGTAGAGTAGCCTCTATCGAAAAAAAACTTCCAAAATATGATCATATCATATAGATAGAGGTTACCTTACTGGCTTACTCCCTTTTCACATATCTCTGATCTGTGTACAGCCACCCATCTCATTTTAAAGGAAAAAATTACCTGGATGGTACCTATTTATAGAAGCATTAGAGACCTAAAAAAATTGGGCGAGTTTGAGAAAAATTTGATTAAATTTAAATTTTCAACTAACTTTAGAATTTGCCCCGGACCTCAGGAAGTTACAATGCGCTATCGAAGATTCGATCAAAAAGAACCTAAATGGACTCAAACCCTATAAAAAAAAAGAAGCAAAAGAGACTGACAGTAGAAAGAAGAGAAAAATAATATGTCTCTTGTGGTATTTTTCTCATTTCCGTTTACAAAACCAATTATATTTTCTATAGCACAGGATTTCCCATCTTACTATCCCTTCTGGTTGAAAATGTTTAGATACTGGATTATTAACTATTTAATATAAATAATTACTATGCACATTAAAATAAATTGGACAAACGTTATCTTTTGATACAAAAATAATAAATTTCATAATAGAAAAATTATGAAATTTGATTATTTTGGTTTTCATCTTCTAAAAAGACGAAACAAAAGAAAGCGTTTGTCCAATTTATTTTGATAAGCAAAATAATTGTGAACACTTTTTTAAAATGTTCATTAAAAATTTTCCTTTTTAAAAACAAAAAAGTAATCAGACCTTTAAAAATTTTATTGTGAAAATAATGATAAATATATATGTAGAGATCAAAAAATTAAGTTAATTATTTTTTTCATATCTTGAATGAATCTTTTGAAAGCAAAATGATTTAATTAAAACTCACAATAAATGAAATTGGAGGGTCCATGTTATATATAAAACCCTTATTAAATAAATGGTATGGAGAACCATATTTAACTTTCATAATCCTCATAAATGTATAAAACAAAAATTATCCGTTTAGAGAATTGGGAAAGTATGGAATCAATAATTGACGAATTTTAATGTTAAAAAAAAATTAACATGTTTAAAGATTTTCAAATTAAATGTTTTTTATTTAATTTTGTACAGTGAGAGATTGATAGATAAAATAATTATTTTCGTTTTCGACTATAAAAAGATTATATTTTCAAAAAGGTTAATAAAAAAATAATAATTTAAATCGGTCAAGCGGTATCTTGGGAATTATTGTGATGGGCGGTGAGTTAAAGAGCATTATATTTGCACAATCAGAATGTGTTCTTTTATCAGAGAAGCTAATACAATACTTCCATTTCTTTTGAATCATGGAAGTAAAAAAAAGAGTTTATTTTATCAAAAGAGCATGGTCAGAGAGAAGTCTTTTTGTATTTGTAAACATGAATGGCTGCCTGAGGCTGCTGAAGAGATGGGATGTGTCACGTATTTTGTCTCCTATTGTACAGTAACGAAAATGTATAAATTTTCCCTAGCACGACTGTTTGGCAAGAAAACTAAAAAGTCACTCTATACACAATTAAGACCAAATTCTAGCTATACAGAATGTCAAAAGGACATCGAAAAAAGCCAACCATTAGTAAATAAGAAAGCAGAACTTAGTAGCTAAATGTTTTGGAATTTTTGTTGCTTCATTTTTTTTATAAAATACATTAAAGTTGTTTTCGATAACTTTATTATGGTATTTAAGTAAAAATAAGAGAGCAAAGGGAAATTACAAATAAAAGTAAACAACTGCGCCAAGAAATATTTATTCTTAAGATCTATTAATAAGGTTCTCTAAAACAAATTAAACATGCCACTCTAAAGAAAAAATTGATGTTGACCGAACATAAATGACCGACTCAAATTAGATATTCTGGCGTTCAAAAATTTGTTCGATTTTGCTTGCTGGATCCGAGTGAACTAGGCACTAATAGATTTTTTGATTAATTGCTTCTGACCTCTTCTAGAGTAAACCATGCATGTTTATTTGTGAATTTTGAGGGAGATTTAACAATTGTACAATTGATCAAAAATTCATTAATGAGTTGGTGGGTTGCCTACCTCGATGCAAACAAAGAACAAATTTTTTCACCTCCTGGTAATAAAAAAATTGATTTTTTTTTTGTGAAATTTAAGAAATTAATAATAAAAGTTATATGTCAATTTATTGGTGTAGAAATTATAAATTTTTGTAATCATCAGGATCATTAAAAAATTTATTCGTACGACCAATTATCAAATCTCTTGGTGATATATAATTAAATGTTAATTATTAATATAATAAACTATTTATAATAAAAAATTTTTAATGTATTTTTTATCAGAAAATATAATGTAATAAATATACGATTTAATCATGTCGTTAAAGAAATGAAGCTAATCAACATATTACCTGAAGAGGCTTGAAATGCCCCTAAACTGGTCGTACATTAAAATTTTTTATTTAATTATTGTGATTACTAAAAAAAAAAAACTTAGAAAAATTTTTAAAAATATAAATTTAGTCATTTAAGTAACTTTTATTTTAAAATTTTCTCTCTAAATATAATAATTAATAAAATTTTTAACTGAATGAATAACTGAAAAAATAAAGTTGCATTTTGTTAATAAAGAACAAAAGATGTAATTAAGAAAAGATCAAGTAGACGTATGAAAGAATTTGTTCATATATACTCAGATACCAAGGCAAAAATAGTCTAATTTTTTTTTGGGATATGGAAGCATTAGGCCCAATGGACCTATAATGACCAGTAGTCACAACAACCAGGAAGAACAGGAGAAGGGGGAGAGTGGTGATTTTAAAAGGTTTTGTTGAGGTTAGATTTGAATTTTTAGAGATAATAGGTTTTCGGGAAGATAGTAGCAGGAAGGTTATTCCAATCACGGGGATAAAAGAAGATTGAAATTGACTAGTTCTAGTAGTCGCAACTATAACGACAGGGGGATGTTGGGACGATGATTCCCTTGTATTGCGGACAAATGTCGCTTTGGGAG
>JAAAKE020168057.1:0-11619 GCA_010014785.2 Anisolabis maritima
GACTTCCTATTATTATCCCGTTCTGGCCCACTTTTTACCATTGACTCAGGAAAGGAACCCAGAGGGATAAGTTCCCAAAACCAACATGAAATTGCAAAAACCAACATTAAATTTCAATAAAACAAGGAATATTAATGAAAAAACTACAATGAGAACTTCTTGCAAAAAAAAAATTCTAAACTTCATTCAAGAGAAAAGAAAAGATGAAAATGTCAATGACAATGAAATATTATATATATATAATATAAAAATCTTACAGTATTCTTATCTTATATAGAGTTGTTAAGTTTATATTATTTATATACATGACATGTGTATATAAATTATCATATATAATATACTTAAATGCTTTCAGTTAATATATACAGTGTATGTGACGGAGTAACAAATTGTTTTGATTTTTCCAATTATAATACTGGATGGCCCAAAAGTAATTTTACCAATATAATTTTGCTACAATGTTTCAATATCCTGGCTTCTATTTGGTATTTTAAATTCTTAGATAATATAGATATTTTAGATCCGTCTGAACTCATCGTCAAAGCAACTGCATTATTCTTCCATAAATCAAATCTTTCCATTTAACAGCAAAATAATCCAGAATAAAATATTTGATTTTTTTTCTCATTCATAGTCTTTTTATTTACCAGTATATGGATGTTCTTGTATCATGTTTTTTTTTTTTTATTTCTCTCTCTCTTGTTAAAATATATTTTATCATGTATTCATATGTAATTTTTTTAATAATTATTATTTTGTTTTTCTTTTAATATTTTATCTTTTTTATATTACTTTATTTTTCTACATATGTATTATTTGTATTGTATTCTGTTTTGTTTTGATTAAGGTTATTTCTATCTATAACCAATGTAAGGTATTGGCTAGGTAGCCAATCCTCAATAAATACTAAAAAAAAAGAAACAAATTTAGATCTAGACGGCTGTAGTCACGCTGTTTAATCAAAGATGATGTCAAAATATGACTTTTTTTGGTTTGCAATATAAGCCCGTGTGATTTTTCTATGTGGAGTATTATAAAAGATAACGTTTTTAAAAAAAAACGGTTTGTAGTAAGGGTAAAGAAACGGCGATGCAGCTAGTATTATTTCTTTTATTTAAAAAAGCACAGAGCGATGTCTCTGGTCTTTTTACTTATGCATATATGACTCACCAATATATTTATTTTTCTATATCAAAATGAGGCAGGCATGTACCATCATTGAGGGCAATTTTTCTTAACGTTCTTTCCAAAAGGTGGCACAAGAATCCAACTTTATGTCACATGACGATCCACTGTGCGGCAATATATCCAAGTTCACTCTTAACGACTAAATTTTGTTTTAATGAAACAATCCGGTTGTGGATGATACTGACGAACCGTCTGACTCTGGAGAAGGCCGGTGCGTTAGCTCATACTCCACCGAACTCTCAATCTATAAACTTATTTTTATCATTATCAATATCACAGATAAAAAAAATTAAATAATTAATATAGCAGTTTTTAAAAAATATTTTTTATTTAAAAATTTTATTATAAAATATATTTGTATTAAAACGAAATTACTTTTGTGATACATCACATTTAGTTTATATGAATTTAGGGGAATTTTTTTTTTTTTTTGAAATTATTGATTTGATTTATGGGAGAGAATAATCTAAAAATAGGCTCTCTTTCCCCTTTTTCTCTGTCATATGATAAAATGATTAACCCTGTAAAATTTAAAATTTAGATATAGAACACCGTTTAGAAGCATCATGGCTGTTCGGGAGAGGAATTTTACACCACAAAAAATATAATTTTTTTATTTTAACACTTAATGATTTTTAAACCTTTTAAGTAACACATCGACAAATGACGATCTTTGCATAACTTCACATAATCTAATTTTTGTCATGTGCCATCATCAAATTAATATTAGGCCTTTTCAATTTAATTCATACGCTTATTTAATTTGTCAAGTATCTATTGTTCATTTGGATGGTACAATCTCTAATAATCCGCTAAGCACATGGATTATTTCTCTGGCTGATGATTAATCCTGAAAAGCTCTGCGACTCGAAAAGCTCTTGCCTGACACATTCTATATAGATCAAATGAATTCTCAAAAGAAGAGAACAATTAAAACGGGACTTTTAATTAAATTTTTATAAGGCTCTCGAATTGCAGGCACTTCGTTGCGAAAGGCTGCTTCATGTTTTTTTTTGCCTTGCGAATTTTAGGCAATCACACTGTCATAATTTACGGATGAACACCTCACAAAATGGCAATCCTTGCTATTTCCCCTCAAGCTGTTTCCCTCCTGGAAATTTTATTTTCTACCATTTCCAGAATATATTTTTACAATTTGATCTCCGTAGCCTATATTATTAGGCATCAAATACCTTAAAATATTTTTTTTATTCATTATTTGTAAAGGAAATTTATTTTTAATTTCAATATAGCATTCGTTTATTCATGAGATTGGTCAAATTTATTTCCTAATAAAAAAACAAAATTCCTATATATTAATATATTCACATGCGGAACTTTTTAAAACATAGGAATTATTTTTATTCACGTATTACCTGAAGCCGGCACGAACTTTGAAGAAAAGAAAAAATATAAGATTTGACAATTACTGAAATTATAATTGTTACAATCACTAAGATTAATTATTAATAAAAATAAGAGAAGTGGGCAGTAGAATGATCAGGAATAAAATAAAAAAAAGAATTCCGATTGTCCCGAAATAGTTATTATCCCTCTGTTAATAATTTCCGAGATTTTAGTTACTTTAATAATAAAAGAAGCAAAATATAAAAAAAAACTTTTTCAAATAGTTTTTTTTTTATATTTTGCCTGGCCCCTTCATTAATTTATATTGTTGTAATTAAAGATCCTGAAGATGGGTAACATAAAGTCTTTGAAATTGTCAGCAGAGTAATAATAAATATTTCGAACTGATTAGAAAAAGAATAAAATTACAATTTTATTTTTAAATAAAAATGTTATTCTTAATTATTACATTATAGCGGAAAATTTAACCCTGGTAAATATGTACAGTAAATTGACTTTGAAATTTTAATTGAAAAAACTCGTAAACCTAAAACCAAAAATTTCAAAAGAAATATGAAGCAATAAAGGAAAATATTATTTTTAATAAAATAATTTTTTGTGAGTGAAATTTTGCTGGTGGATCAAGCGACTCTTGGAGTCGAACCCGGGATCTCCAGCTTATCTGGAGCATCGGTGTGCTCCCTTTGCACCAGATCCTCGGACGCTCGTCCACACCTCCAAAAACCTCAAACTTCAATATATTCAGATCTAAAATAAAAGTTGGTCCAAAATGAAAAATCTTTACATAAAAATTTTTCACTTGGCAGCTTTTTAAACCAGCATAGTGGCCGACAGACATCTCGACTCTAAAGCCCTCAGATACCCTTTCAACGGGTTAAGGGAACATATTTTAATTTATCTCATAATAACAAAACTCATTCATTTTCCAGGTTCTGATGAAGACCAAAATACTGGTCGAAACTTGTTGACATTAACAAATGCAAAATAAACTTTTTTATCTTAAAACTTTCATTTTTCTTAATATAAGCTGGTGAAATTATCATCCGTTAAAACTTATACAGCCTGAAAATTTCTCCAATAAAATTGAAATTTGCTCAGAACAGAAAGCGAACCAAGCCACCCAAATACTGCTCACGAGTCGCAGGTTGCCTACCTATTGGGCGCGGTTCTTATCTGGTGAGCCATCAACCTGATTTTTTGCATTATATATAAACCTCAAATGAATTTACATCATTTGATATAGAAAGATAGAAGAAAGCAGCCAAAAGATGAGCCTCTCATATCTTTGGAATCGTTTCGACTTTAATGAAATAAGGTCATCATCCGTCAACTAAGAGAATGTAAATACATAGTTTTTTTTTATTTTATTTTTTATATTCATTTCCCCAGAGCCATTGGATTTATTTAATATATAAAGTTGTCACGTATATATTATTTATATACATGACAATCGAATATAAATCATCATATGTAGTTAGATGCTTCCAGCTAATATACATTGTTCATGAGATGAAGTTACAAATTGTTTTTAGAAAAAACTGCATATATTAGCTAGAAGCATCTAACTACATATGATGATTTATATTCGATTGTCATGTATATAAATAATATATACGTGACAACTTTATATTTTTATACTTTCTTAGTTGACTGATGATGGTCTTACTTAAAGCTGAAACATTTCAACAAATTTGAGTTTTTATTTACATAGAGGTTCATTCTTTGGCTGCTTTCTTTTCTCTTTCTTCATCATTGTAATCTACACCCACCAGGTCACTACATATGAATTTCCATCATATTGACATTAAGAGAGCTAGTGTGACCAAAGGTATATTATCCAATTATTCCCTTTGTTATACTCTTCGAAAAGAGTCCCGTATTATTGTTTTAATAAAAAGTCTTTTTTAACGTTTAAGAATAGAGTTCGAAATCTCGATTGAATTATATTTACCTCTGCGTTGTGACTTCACCACTCATTTATTCAAAATTTATTTATTTAATCCTCAGGTATTTGCACTAAAAAAATTCTATGAATATTATAGAATAAATTTGTTTCATTATTTATTCAATCTATTGAATTTATTCATGTTTTTTAAAAAAATGAATTTTTAAGTAGTGAGGTAAAAAAAAAGTTTATATATAGCTGTCTATAAATCAAAATATTTTCATATCGATAATAAATCTGTCAAATAGATTTTTTTATAGGGTGAAAAAATGCTTTAAAAGAAGGACAGACGAGGACTAATCCGTTGCTAAGGGCAAGCTTATTGTGTAAGGAAAGAATAAATCCTCTTTACTTAAAGTCAATAGAGCCTCTAGCAAGTTAGATTAGAAAAGCCAAAGACAATAGAGAAGATGCTGTACTTATTGACGCTTCCATCAAGCCTTAAATGCTAAAAAAACATTGATTTATTTTTTAATCTATTAATATATTAGACAGCTAGTTATTATTGAATAAAGATTAATTTCATAAAATAATTTTAATGGCAATCACCATTTTAGAGTCGTAATCATTTGACTAAAAGCAAAAATTTATTGATTTCTTCATCGGAATAATTTTCATTATCGTTATTAATAATAACAATCGGCTTATTCGATAAAATATTTTAGCTTAAAATGTTTTAATATTCCAAAAAAAAAAAATGATTTTTTTTTATAAAATAGTATAAAGGAAGAGATATCATGGGCCTCTAATAAACTTACTGATTGTTTAACTGAAGATTCCCTCACAGGGCAGAAAAATATAGAATGAATTAATAGAGAAGTAAAATTTTAATTATTATGATTATCACTGGTTGAAACGTTGATTTTTGACTCCCAGACCGAGACTCCGCCCCTCATCAGGGTTTTTTTTTTATAATAAACTATCCAGGAAATCAAAAAAGAAAAGAAAAATTAACGAGATGAAAAAATATGTATTTAAAATGGGGACTCTAAGTTGATATTTTCTTTTTATAAATAATACCCCTCCGGATAAAAGATTTTTTCAAGGCCTACAAGGGCCGGATTAAAGAGGGGGAGATTGTTCGGATAGGCGTCCGAAATTCCAAAAAAATAGTTTTCTTTGTAAAATATATCATATTGAGAACATTATTTGAAAATATATTACCGTAGTCGATTAAAAAAATGTTCTACTATCATTTTTATTGTAATTATATTATTTTGTTAAGGCTTAAGGACGAATGTAGAAAAGAACCTAAGAAAAATCTTACTGTTTTATTAGAATTTTAGAATTCTTGACTTAAAATTTTTCTTGTCTTAAACTAACTCTTAAGGCTAAGAAAGATCTTAAAATTAAACTCTTAAGAAAAATTTTAATCTAAAAAATTCTTCGTAAAAAAAAGATAAGAGAAGATACCCTAAATTTTGTTCTTAGGAAGGTTTCTGAATAAGACCGTTTTGAAGTGATATTTGTCATTGGATATCTAAAAATTTATTTAGGAACTTTCATATTCTTTTTTACATAAAGGAATAAAATTATTTTTAAGAAATTTTACTGAAATGGCAATTAATAATTTTGATTTATGAAAATTTAAAGAAAAAACTTTTACTAAGGGTTTAAAGAAACCCAAATTCAGAAACGGGCTTAAGAAAAATCTTAACTTTATATATAATATGGTCAGTGGATTTAATCTAAAAAAGTTTTAAGAATTAATCGAAATGTTGATTTCAATTTTACAAATATTTTCCATTAAAAGAGTCATAAATTCGATGGAAGACAGACAGTATTCAATTAGAGACCTTTTATTTTGCTAATTTTTTTTATACTAACAATAAACCCTTTCCCCACGATTCTAAAATAGAAATACATTGTGGCAGTTTAAGAATGTTACGTTATTTCAGTTGAAAAAACTTTAATAAAAAATTTAGTGTCTTTTGGAAAAAATAAAAATTTTATTAAAAAAAATTATTAAATTAAATTTTAATTGATAAAATATTCCTTTAAGGAATAGAATATCGTAAAGTTTGAATTTATTTTTTTCTTGAAATAAAAGTAGATTACCATCGAAAAATATTTAGAATCAAATTATTATTTTTTTGATACTTTTACTATTAAAAGTTTTCAAAAAAAAAAAAAAAAAAATTATAAAACAAATCATTTCAAATATAAAAATATAAAACAATTCAAATTTAACTCTTTTTAATAAAAAAAAAAAAATATTTTTACTTTACTAAGAATGATATTGTTATATTAATGTTTCCAAAATATTTATTTTTTCTTTTAATTAAATATGAAACTAATTGAGTAAAAATTTATCGTGTTTTAAAAGAAAGTTTAGAGTAAATTGTTATAGGAGAATTTCAAAAAGTAATAATTCATTTATGGCTATTCAAATGAGGAAAAAATCTTTCTGTTTCCGGTTACCGATATTGATTAAAGACGAGTTGTGGTCAGGTAACTTTATTTATATCCTCAATTATTGAACCTAAATAAATGTGAAATTGTTTGGAAAATTACTTAAAATATACTAATCTAATCAGTAAAAAAAAAAATAGTTTAAATTTACCTTTTTAGAAGGCTACTAGCTGCAGATGAATAGTTCTGATCTCATTTGAATCACAGCGCGTTAGGAAGAGCAAACAAGCAGTCTTTTTGGTGGGAGATTAAAATTTCAGAAATTTTTTGCAAATATCATTTTTTTTTTATAAAAGTCACAATAATATTTTTAAAAAAATTTCTTATAATTGGAAAAAAATATTTTTTTTTTTTTTTTAATAAAATAAATTTTTTTTTTAATATGAAAAAAATTTTGTGAAGAATAAAAAGGCCTAAAAGTGAGAGAGAATAAAGTTTTGCGTGTGGGGGGCTTCACCCTCGGGGTAGATGGTCTTTTCGGAGGATCATGATTACGATGTTTCAGGTGGTCGACGCCGTCGATGGATGGATGCTGCCTAAGTGCTTGTGTGCTCCCCTCGAGGAGCGCCGCCGCACGACTGTTGCCGGCCGTCGACGGTGCGTCGCCGACAACGATGACGACCACGTCGAAGACGACGACGGCGCGCTGTTCACTGCGCGCGCGCGCACAGATAGCTTACTCTACTCCTCAGGTGACACCAGCCAGCATCCTTTCAGGTAGATAATTAAACATCCTTCGATTAAATTTTGAAATTATAATTATTTATTAAAAAAGAAAAGCAGGTATTTCTCAACTCAAGAGGTCGCAGTGAGCTTAAAAGCTAGATCTTGGTGGCTGTTGTTTTTATGTCTGGTCAGACACACCGGCAAAGATATGATGTCTCATAAAAAAAATATAGTGTGTATACCAGATTTTTTGTCTCAACATACGTATTTTTTCTTTAAATATATATATATATATCAGGATCTGAAGAGATAAACAGTGGTACCACCAATTTACTATTACCAATTTAAGTCTTTTTTGATATAACTTGCCATTTAGACTCTGTCCCTATTCATTTATATTAATTGATAGGCATTATAATATAATTAAATTTTTGTCGCTGAGGATGGGAAGTGACTACTGACCTTTGGTACGTGCTTGTGTAACTTCAGGACCAAGGAACAGGGCATATAAATAATTTAATTAGCAAACAGTGAATTTTAAAATATTTATATTTTGATGTCATGGCAAACCAGTTAAACTATCTTTTGTTTGAAACACACTACTTTGAGGTAGAAAAACTTTTTTTTCAGTCTTGAAAATTATTAATATATCTTAAAGATTGTCTAATTTATTATAAGCACAACTAGAATAATTTAATTATTACCTTTAGAGTACTTTATACAGAAAAACCTAAAAATTCTCTCAAGAAACTAAACCCCAAACTATTTTGAGGCGGTTAAGGGTTAGTACATTTCAAAAATCATCAAAAAAAATAATTGATATATAAATTTTAATAAAAAATGTCAGCGTGAATTTAAAGAATATCGAAAAAAAAACTAAAAAAGTACGACAATAAAGAACTAATACTCTTTGGCCGTTTTTTATTCAACGGTCAATGGTTCTCTCTAGAGAAATACTGAAGCAATTAATCGAAAAATTCATTTGTGAGTTGGTCATTTGAGTTTGGCTATTTTCCAACAACGAAACACGAACTAAATTTTGCAATCCATGGTAGGTGAAAGTCGGGAAGACAAGAGATTTATTCCATGTTTATTATTCTTTGTAGAGGACCAAAATTTGGTCAATAGTTTCTTAGACTCATTAGTTAAATTTTATTCAAAGGAAAAAATTTGTTTTCTGCTACTAAAAAACAAATTTTTTCACAAAAATATTTTTTGTCAATTTACCCTCCTGGAGGGATAGGGTATGATGACGAACTCAGAAAAGAAAAGAATGATTTAGTCTTATGATTTATTTATTAGATGATTTTGGACATTATTGCAATGTTTTACAAACAAACAAAGATCAAATAGAAAAAAACTTACAAATTAAGAAAAAAAATTAATAAAATTTTTTTATTAAAATTGACTTTTTTAATGGGGGTTAGAATACAACATAAATAAAACCACTTTTTTCCCTTAGACTTTTTTCCTCAGTATTCTGGGTCTATATCTTTTTCTGTGACAAATGACAGTATTATATGTCGTAGAACGACATGGGTACCAAGATTAAATATCAAGTTTTAGCCTCGACCTTTTTTTATTTTTTTAAGATATTTTTTGTACACAAATAGGCCATTTTGCGAGACCTATTTTTTTAGACTCAAGAGATTTCAAAAAGTATATTTCCAATGAAATACCAATTTCGAATTTTTTTGCGATCTCAATACTTTTCTTATACTATATATAACATATGTAGGTAAGAAAAAGCAAAATTGTGTAAGGTTTCGGCTATATCTCACTTATAATCACAAAGTAATTTTAATTCTTTTCCACAGATTATTATGAAATTTGGTCTTTGTGTGTGCGGGACACGATTGGGGCAATTTTGGACCTTTTGTACCCCTTTACCATGGATTGATCTGCTTTTCCTCTGCAATTTTGGGGGCGCTTTTGCTACTCTCCTTCTCTCTATTTCTAAAATAATTTCATCTATTTTATTAATTATTTATAAAAATATTATCAAATAAAAATTATATGAATTAGGTTGAAAAAAAAAAAATATAAAATGATCTGAAAGAATATTGAATTATTAAATTTAGTAAAGGTACAGACTTTTTTCAATACAAAAAGTATAATTGTTTACAAATTATATTTATTATTTAAAAAGATTTGAATTAGTAAATTATGGGAAAAATCTTCTTTGTCCTGTTATTTGAAAAACCCTCTTAGTTCCTTAATTCTGCGTCAACCACCAACGCATAAGTCGAGGAGAGAAAAGATATTATAGCCCAACCATCAAAGACGCATTTAGGACGTTCAAATTTGATATCCAGCTATCTCCAGGGGATCCAAAATCTTCTCTTTGTCTTACTTGATGATAATTATTTCTGAGAACAATTGGCCAGAGTTTTCCTAAAATTCTATATTTTGTATTGTGGATATGATATTTGAAGATATTACTTTTTTTTAACTCTTTTTCAGTTCTGAGGCCATTAAGACTCGGTCCTTATTTATTTAAATTAATTGGTAGCCAATATAATTTAAATAAATTTTTGTCGCTCAGGAAGAGAAACGAACCACTGACTTTTGGTACGTAAAGCCAGACCCCTAGCTTGGCACCAAGGAACAGGGCTGAAGAAATAGCTAGATTCTTAAATGTTTAAATCCTTATGAAATAAAAAATTTCTCAAGAGATTTCTATCACATGGAATTGAAAAATATTTCTCTTTATTAAATTAAACTTCTTAAATTTCTGATAAAATTTTATGAAAACACAAGAGAAAAGATTAAAGGAATTTAAAAAGAGAGATAAGAAATAATAATAGAGGGGAGTATTTTTTGGAGTTTAAATTCTCTTCTCTCTTATCGCTCCAATTCATGCTTTATTTCAGTTAATCTTGAATAGAGGCCTTAGTATTTATCATTCCGATTATTTAAAAAAATAGAGTAAATGACTTCAAAGACTTTCTTTTCCTCCACTATTATGTACCATCCTTTCCAAAATTTCTCAACAAGTTTTGGCATGGGGAGAGGTAGGGCGTTGAGTTTTTATTTTTTATAAATTTACAGTCAGAAACTCTGGTGTAATTCCTTGTATACCTTTTAATAAATGTCCTGACGACACGATAGACTTCCAACAATCATTATAGATACATTGTTGCGATGTATTTTTACACTAATGGGACCATTTAGCTAAAGCCAGAACACATATAACTAGCTAACATTCATTCTCGAGGGAACCAATGAATCAATTTTATACAACTTTTATCTTAATGATGAATGGCGTTGTGCCCTGAAATATCGACGAATGAGAATATTCTGGTCAGAAAAAGCTTTTTTTTCTTTTTTAACAACATCTAACGGCCTTCCTCTTTAATTATTTATAAAATATAATAGTTTTATTTTATACCAGAATATTCTTCTTCGTCGATATTTCAGGGGACAACGCCATTCATCATCAGGATAAAAGTCGTATAAAAATGATTCATTGGTTGTCTCGAAATTGAATGTTGGCTAGTTATATGCTGAGTTTCTGACATAAGCTAAGTCCCTTTATTATAAAAATTGCAAAATTATTGTAAAAGCGGAACTGAATTTATTGAATAGCAAAATATTCCTCCTTTTTTTTTTTATTTTAATTGGGGGAATCCAACTTCCTTTGTAAAAAAAATTTCATAGATTTGAAATTATTAAAAAAATTACAAATTGAATATGGAAGATCAGAAAATAGAAGAGTTGGAATTTAATTTGAAACAAATGTAAAGAAAACAACCAGTTGATTTCATTCTCCTAGCCTCATATCTCTATTAGCGCATCTTTTCTATTCCTAACTCCTAATTTATAGGATAATATGATCTGTGGGAATTTATGAGACAGTAAAAATAATGATGATTAGAAACGGAGGAGATAAAAGAGATAATAACCGTTTGAAGTAGATCCCTCAGATCTTTCATAATTCTCTTTACTAAGAGATCCAGCAGCAAATAAAAATAAATTTCATATTAATGATTTTATCATAGCCGGCATAAATAAGTTCGTGTTTGTTTTCTGAAAGATAA
>JAAAKE020168090.1:0-11616 GCA_010014785.2 Anisolabis maritima
CCCTCCTGCCCGGGATGCGAACACCGATCTCCTGTGCAGAACGGCGACACCCTACCGACTACTCCACAGAGCCCCTTCTCCGTTCTTAATTTATAGGAAATTTAATAATAGGGATTTGCTCTAAAGGTACTGTGAGTAATTAATCAAAAAAATAGAAAATAGTAAGTTGGTCATTTGGATTGTGTACTTTCTAGCAACCAAACACTAACCAGAGAGAGCCAAGAGATTATGTATTAACTTTATTAATAAATTAATGCTATTATTCTTCAAGCCATGGATGGGATGTGGGTTTGGATCTTAGACAATCCAATGAAAATTTTTTTTAATCAATTGATATAAAAAAATATCGTCTATGTGGTCTCAGATCCCGAAAAAGCTTAAAAAAACATGAACTAATTTCTGCAATCCATGATATATTTATAAACCTTTTAAGAAATTTCAGATGCATTAACATTAAATCAAGAGATATATAAAATATCGTTTTTAATTAAAATAAATATATTTATTCGTTATCTTGTTTTTTTATTTTCATCCGGGTGTTGTTGTGTTTTTCTTTGACGTCGACAGAATTTCTATTGTTCCCATCAAATAGAGTGAAAATTTATTAGAATCCGGGGCGTTTGTCAGGTCGTTGGGCGCCGGGCCAAATGCATTCACGTTAATCCCCGGCAGTTTATACTCTATACTCAAAATGACTGTCTATACACGACAGGACACATCTGTAAGCAGGCTACCTATGCTCAGAACATAATATGTATGCTATGCTGCTGCCAAGCACCTGCCCCGAAACGACCTGAATGAGCCCAATTGTGGGGGACCCTTGGCTTATCAACTCTGCTCCTAGGGCCTTATCTCTCTCTCTATGTCCCTTTTACGCCAATTCACATGAGACAACTAGTATACTCGCTCTCTCCCCCTACCTAATCAGATTAAATTCCCCTCCAAACTATTTACCAAGTTTAAATTACACACAACTCGTTATGGATTTCATCTTATCTTAATCAATATCATGTGCCATTTCTCAAAAATTCTTTATCACTTTTATTTATTTTTTTTAAATAATAAATAAAATCAAATTTTGATTAATTTCATCAATACTATATAAATAATTTTATAATCATCTTATCACTTACAGTTGGAAATTTTTCAGGTTCTAACTTAATTAAATTCACTCGTATGGAATAAAAAATACCCAATAAGTCTTATTGAAATATCAGTAATCTTATTAATATATAGTAGTAATATTTATTTAATTAAATATTAATTCCCGAATGGCCTCACATGTCAAAGCAATAAAATCAATTGCCACAATCCCTTGATATACGCGATTGAGTTTCAATAAAAGCACTGAATT
This sequence comes from Anisolabis maritima, assembly GCA_010014785.2. Classification (NCBI taxonomy): domain Eukaryota; kingdom Metazoa; phylum Arthropoda; class Insecta; order Dermaptera; family Anisolabididae; genus Anisolabis; species Anisolabis maritima. Next base: position 1,355 of record JAAAKE020168090.1, read on the forward strand.
AGTCAAATTCACCCCTTCGAGTTGAAAATTTAAACTGCATTTCAAAGTAAAAAAGTAAAAAAAAAATTCCAACAATTCATATAAATAACCAAAAAAAAAAATTGAATCTGAAATTTTTCTGATATTTCGTGAAATTGTTATAAAATATTTTTTTAAATTATTTATTCATAATTGTCCAATCCAATATACAATAATGAGTATTGACTATCAATCCAGAATTTATATATTTTTTGGTTCCCACCCAAACTAATTTTTGTTTTCATTTCATTCACTTAGAAAAATTTGTTATAATTAAAGGAAAAGGAAATCTAAAAAATTATACTAACAGTAATAGCAGGGATGTATCGAAGAACAATTTTGGGAAGGGCGATTCCGGCTAGAGGAGGCAATTTCCCTTCTCCGAAATTTATTTTATTTATTTTGAGATCCATACATATATATATTACGCCGAATTTGTTTAATTGGCCACGCGATTGCCGAATTCTTGTAATAAGCAATTTATGCCTGGTAAATGAAATTGGCCCTCGGGAAATAAGCAGCTGAAAGATGATTTAACTATATTCGTTAAAAATTTGTATAATCTAATTATTTTTTATCTCTCTGAATCCTCTCCCCCTTAGGGTCAGAGCTTCCGTCTCTTTTAACACACAACAATATATTAAAATAATAAACGAACTGACCTCTAACAGACAGGACTGAACTTAATTTTAAATATTGTAGAGTGAACTTTGCTTAAATTATTTGTCAGAGTACTTTATTTGCTTATTATATAAATTCGGCCAAAAATTCGAGAAATAAGTAAATACACAAATCAGGCGTTATATATATATTTGAAGGGAGGTCCACAATGTAGGCCCTCCTTCGCCTTTGATTTATAGGCAGTTTCTAAGTTTGTAGCTCTTATAGAAGTTTTTTAAGTTTAAATTAATGGGAACAGAAGTTTTAACGATATCACATTCCGCCACTGTTAATTATTTATTGATTTTTCTATAGCAATAAAATAGTATATAGTGAACATTTATTAAGGTATCTTTAAAAGAAATAGGTTATACTAGTTATATTTAGTAATAGTAAGAGAAAAAAATCTCATAATATAAAATCGCTACAATCTTTTGCACTTTATATTTTAATCATCAAAGTTAAAGTAATAATTTATTTCATTCACTTTATTCTTTTTCATTCAGTATTTAATTATATTCACGAGTTTTCTATTTTTGAAAATTGAAATAAACAAATTTTTTTTTTTTTGTTTAACGTTTTACAAAGAACTATCATTTGTCAAAAGTTTAAAATTTCATTCATAAATTATTTCTCAACGAATTTACAATGATAGCTTTCTCTTCTCTCTCTCTCTCTTTTAAAGCCATCTTCTTTGTTCCATATTATTATTATTATTATTATAAGGTTCTTTGGCAAGTTTTTATAGCTATATATTTTTTTTAATTAAATTACTAACATAACTCTTAAAGACACATGATGAAATATAAGTTAAGATTTTAATTTTCCACGCCCCTCTCTCTCTCTTGAAATTTACTTTAATGAATACATTGGGTTGATGCCTCCATATAAACATCTCGGTTATATTTATTTGAGGTGGAGTCAAATTTCGAGTGAATTAATTTTCTATTCGGACCACTTTTGAATATATTCTTAAATGAATGAATAGATTCAACCTTTGATGACAGATGGGACGAACTTGTTCTAGAAAAAAAGTGGCAAGAATGCCTTGTGGCTTTTCTTTAGCCTCTCAGAGTAATATGACCCATTTGAAGGGAGAATATATTGGTAAATATCTGATTGTCTTTATCTTTAACAAAATAACACTTTTATAGAAAATTATTCTAATTATTATTTTGAAAATTTTTTTTTCTTCATTCGCTATCATTAATATTAATAAATAAAGTATATTTATTATTTAAGTATTTTTATTTATTTAATGATAGCTATATATAATTGGAATTTTTTGAAAAAATATAAATATAACTACCATGTGGTAGTACCTGCCTATGAGATTTTTCATCTTCAACATAATCAAAACAACATTTAAATTTGTTGTTGTTTCTGTCACTTGGTGCAAAAGTAATGGTCTTTCTTCATGTCCCAAATTTCAGGGATTCGTTTCCCGTCATGAGCGATAAAAAAATGTTAATGGCTACCAATTAATTTAAATAAATAAGGACGGAGTCTAATTGGTCTCAGCTTTTGAAAAAGACAAAAAATTTAATGACGGTCCTAACTGGAGACAAGTGCAACAGTCACGTTGTCAATAAGCAAGGCTAAGTACTGCTGAATCATGGATGGGTGGCCTGGGAGAAACAAAAGTCCCTGGTAGACGAATTTTTTTATACAAATATTAGATCGCATATATAGTCAAAATGGCATTTTGACTACAATTACAAATAAATAATAAATACATGTTTATTTATAAGACCTCACTTCATAATCTTAGTTAAGGTTTTGATTGAAAAAAATCTGTTAGTTCAAAAGAAAATAAAATCAAAAAAAGTAAAGCACATCAGTAAAATACTAGTGCCCATTGGCAGATTTTATTTAAAAGCTTCCAAGTTAAAGCGACGAGGGTACAACCTTGAATGTTTCTTCGTTTTTGAGAAATCTTCCACATACACACACACATTCACACAATTTTGCAAGCTCTATTTTTTTAGACTCAGCGGATCTGAAAACGTGTAATTCCGTTGAAATCTTAACATCGATTTTTTGTGATCGCAATATTTTCTCATTATATAATTTATTACATATATATCGGTAAGATAAAATAAAATCATTTTCATATTTGTGTAGTCTATACAATTGGACATCCAAACCCTCCTTAGGTTTAGTCTATTAACCTCTAAGTCTGTCACTTATGACTGAAATGAAAAGAGATTAAATTTTGTTATTATCGATTACCTATTTTGAAATATAATTTATGTTAATTTAGATATAAAATTCTTCAAAATTGGCTTTTGTATTCCAAAATCTCTCTCTCTCTTTTACTTCTCTTGCACTCTGATTGGATTAGATAAATTTGTCCATTACTACCAACGTATGATGTATGTATATGTGGATATATATGGATGTGGATCGATTGCTTCACTTTTAAAGAGGGGGGGGCTCACTCTCTCCCTAGTACACGCCCCCCCCCCACGATCAAAACAGATTGGCCTGAAATATCGTTCCGCTACTCATTTGTTTGCATTATCATCAAATTATGCCGTCGCGATGGCTGCCTATGGGCTTTTTATCTCTCCTGGGACAAATGGACCACCCAGCCTCCTCCCACACATTCGGCTGTATATTTATCTGACAATGTTTTTATTGATTTCAATACCAAATGCAGAAATTTTAAATAGAATATTGCTTTCGGCTTATTTACCATTTGATAAATTTTATTTTTCAATTATCAAAATTATTTCTCTATATTATTATTATGTTTTATTTTTTTATTCATTTTTTTTCTGATAAAATAAATCATTGGTTAATTTGATTTTTGACGTTTATTTAATTTGCCTAAAACCATATTTATACGCGGAGATATATAAATGTAAAGGATAAAAAAAGTTTATGCTAATTAAAAAGCTAAACGTATCAACACGCATTATTATTATATTCAGAGGGATTACAATTATCCTGGGCGAAATTTTCTTCTCTCTTTCCCTGTTTTTATACAATATTTGTTCCTCTTCTGTCTCTCTGCCAATATTTGTCTCATATATTTATAAATTACAATTTTTTTTTTTATAATTTCATTTTTTCATTTATAATTATATTATTTAGATGTTCGAATGATATATCTAATAGGTTAAAGTTTACAACCAATACATTTATTAGTGAATTATCGTTAATTAAATCTCGTTAGCAATTAATTTGAAATTTGAGTTCATTGGAAAATAGATCATTTGATCAGAAATGTCTTTCATCACTATAAAAATATATCTCTAATGATATGAATGTTAAATCAAATGGATAAAATTAATTATTAAATGAATTGGTTACTTTAGTAATTAAAATCGGTAAATTCCAAATTTTTCAGAGCTTTGTATTTATATAAAAATTGACAATGAATTACACTCTTCACATTATTTATAATTAATTGCTATTAAAATTATTTTATAATTCGATATACAATTGCAGAATCTATCTGATCCGTGCATCCTGCTTTCCTATAAAAAATTTCTACACTGAAATTAATTCAAGTTTATCTGATTTTATGATATGTATTATTTTTTTTGCTTTTTCTTTTTATTATTTTCTTTTTTATGTTATTTTAAAATATTTTTATATTTTCCTATTCTTAATTATTTCACTAATGTTTTTCTTATTATGCATTTATATTGTCCTCAGGGGGGCGGTAAAAAAGGTCTCCCCAAAATTTATCGCGCACGATTTTCTCAGCATCCGCTGAGCCAAATCTTTTGAAACACAATGATAATAATTATGACGTTTTTCTTCAGCCCTGGACCAATTTTCATAATATATTATATAATATATGTTGAGTGGAAACAAAAAAAAAAAAAAAAAAAAAAAAAATTGGGTATAAATTAATAAAAATACGCAGAAAAACTAAAATTTTATTTAATCCATTTGACTTTTTTCTTTTCTGATTTTTATAAGGAGTATGTCAAAATGTTTCTTCTCCTAAATTCCGCCATGAATAAAAAAAAAAGTTTGGAAACCATTGACTATTGATTGATTGCTATTGATTATTTTTATTCATTTATTATATATTAAAGTATTTAAATACTATATACATTAACTGGTATCTTATCATTTTTTATTAACTTTTAATTTTTTTTACGTAATTATCACCAGTACCCGAAGTACCAATTTATTCTGTGAGTTTATTGATTTTTTTTTTATTATTAATTTTTAGAGTAATTTAACTAACTTTTTTTGTTAGTATTTATTAAACATCCGAACAATAATAATTTTTTATGAGTGTATATTTTGCTGATAGATCAATCAACCCCGGATTCGAACTCGGGATCTCCAGCCTATCCGGGTCATCGGTGTCCTTCTTTGTACCAGACCACCTCCCCTTTTCAGCATACATACAAAAATAAAAGATAGTCTAAAATGAAAAATATTGAATTATAAATTTTTTACTGATCAGCCGCTTTTTCAAAACAGCATGACCAACATCCTGGTTTGCTCTAACGCCCTACTAGCAGAAACCCTTTCAATGATAACGGGGAACATTTAAGTTAGAAGGTATTTCGAGATCTATTCGATGAATCAGATACAAACAAATAAATGTATGTCTCGAAACGGCCCAATAATTAATAATTTTTTCAAAATTTGTAATAATCACGATCATGGTATTTTTATTTTCTTGACTTTTATTTTGCTTTCAAGATGTTTATTCATTCTTATCATTTTCCTTAATAATATTTTAAGTTTAATCTCCCAACTATGAGAACGTATAATATTTTTACAATTAATTTTAAGCTCTGTCCTCTAGTGCAGAGATAGAGATCTCGCCTCATGTACCAACGGTCAGTAGTTCGCTTCCCGGCCTGAGCGACAAAAATTTATTTATATTATGTTGCTACCAATTAATATAAATAAATAACGACGGAGACTAAATGGCCTTATATACCGAAAATACTTAAAAAAATTTAATTTACATTACTAATTTTTTATAAATGTTTTATTGTGTGATGTAATCGATTAAAATATAGTTACTATAACTCGGACTTCTTCCATCAATCACCTTTATTTTATAAATAACTCTTAAAATATATATGCCGATACGTTATAATTTTCACACAATTTTTTAAATCTAAAATTAAATTGATGAAAACATATAATAATAATAATACCAACACATTAAAATATTTATTCATCCTATACACTTATTTATTTACCATCTAATTGAATAAAAACCATTATTTTTATTTTATTTTTTTCTGAAATTCGTAGCTAATTATTAAAACCAACTATAAACTCTATTTCTGTTTAGGATAATATCTATTATAAATATTTATTTAACAATTAAGTTTCTAATTATTTTTTTAATTTATTTCTTTATATTCAAGGCGTTTTAATAAAAAAATAATTTGAATGGAAAAGAGGAAAGCCGCGAGGTCAGCGTTTTCTCTCTCTCTCTCTGCAAATACAGCTAAAATAAGAGAGAAAACGTTTCTTTTTTTATTTTATTATTATTATATTTAATAACTTGATACTTTACTCCTTTTTAACGCCATTGAGACATCCGGTAAAGAAAGGATTAAGTAATGCTATTATAATCATCAAATTGTTACGATGTGACTGAAGACCATGTTGAATTGTAAATAGAGAAAGAAAGAGAGAGAAAAAAATGAACAACTCAAGCAAATTATCGTGTGAATTTGATTGTATAAATATTTTACGGATTTTTGCTAAGTTTATTTTTTAAACATTTTAATTTTTTTTATATTGAATCTGAGGCATATTTTTTTTTTTATAGATATTTTAGGTAATATCTCTATTTGGGGGGATTATAATAGTACGGTGATTACCTGAAGAAATAAAGTCTAATTGTTGGAGTTGGAGGCAATCCAGGTTTCAATTCAATTGAGGAAGTGATAAACAATTTATCTTTTTTTTTTTTCTTTAATTTATTTTAATGACAATTTGAAATTTATTTATTTATTTTTCGGGCCCATTTCAAGAGGAGGACCTATTTATTTTATTACCTCTTAATTACAAAAAAAAAAAAAATGTATTTTCAAAAACTACTTACAAAAAATAATAAATAAATAAATCCAAATAAGATATTTTATTGTATCTTGAGAATTAATTTTTTTTTTTTTGTAAGTAGTTTTTGAAAATACATTTTTTTTTTTTGTAATTAAGAGGCAATAAAATAAATAGGTCCTCCTCTTGAATTGAGCTCGAAAAATAAATAAATAAATTTCAAATTCTCATTAAAATAAATTAAAGAAAAAAAAAAGATAAATTGTTTATCACTTCCTCAATTGAATTGAAACCTGGATTGCCTCCAACTCCAACAATTAGACTTTATTTCTTCGGGTAATAATAATATAATGTCTCCATCTTCAATTTTGAGTTCAGGATTAATTTAATTAATATTTTAACAGTAATCCGCCATATTTATTTATATTAAATAATATATAATAAATTTAAATAATTTCTTGTTTTTCGGTAGTGAATCCACCACCTCAAGAGATATATTATTAAACTTCTGATCCCATCAATAAAATAATAAAAAATTAATAATCTTTTCAACCAGTCACATTCTCCAATTGATATCTACATTATTCAGAATAAAATTAAAAATTGAATATTTGCTAGTGTAATTGAATTAATTCTTATTCACCTAGTATGTAATGGCATGCTCATTGTGATAATTTATATTTGAAAACTCTAATCACATCAATTCTTAATTTCACTAATACTTAAGACAGAATCCTGGAAGAGATTTAAAGAAACACTTAATAAAATGTATTTCTAAAGTATATAAAATAAATCCAGGTTTTAAATAAAATATTTAAACCAAGATCTAAAAAGAAAAGCGTATTATTGTATAAATGAAAGAAAAAATTTCAATAAAATTCAACATTGTTTCCTTGAAATGAAATTTAGATCTGAACATGGGAGACTGAGTTGGTAGCCTATTTGATTTACAACCAAAAAAACGGAGTTATAATGAATTCTAATAAAATTTGCGTTACAATTAAATAAATTACTTCATATTTTGGAAAATGGGATTGTAGCTTTCATATGGCTATGCGATTTTGCAACCCTCACCTAAGCAATACTAGAATTATTCCTTGTATATTCTCTCAGTTTTCCCCTCCCTCATTTTATAAAATTACTGATTAGGTTTTTCCGCATTGGGTTTTTATGATTCTGTCACATTCTTGTCTTGAATAATTCCCAATGGCCGTTGTGCAATTTAAGTGCAATTTACCATTCTCAGGCAAAAAAATAATATCGGCCTACACGGCGTTGCTAAAGGGCGCAAGGTCCGTAAAAAATAAAAACATGACCTGACCAATTAAAACCGAGCCGACCTGATGACTAAATTGGGAAAAGTTAGTTTATGCCTTTTATTTTGGCATTTTTCAAGAGAGTTTGTTAATCATCTCTCTCTCTCTCTCTTTCACTTTTTAGTTCGATGGTTGGATGGAAGAATGACTAACTTACTTTGGAAGAAAATGGTTTTTTTTTTCGACTTTCAAAACTCGTTCTCAAACCTTTTGTTTTTTTTTTTTTTTATGCTTTTTCTTTTAATAAATATATATAAATGTGCTCTTCTAATTACATTGATTAAAGTTTCAATAAAATTTTTATTTATAATATATTCTAATTGTTTTGAAAAATGATGAAAATGTCCATTCTTATAATATTAATATTAGCGCATTTTAGCCTATAAACTGTCTATTCAGTCCATCCAAATATAACCAATTTAATCACGATAAAAATTAAACTATATGCCTGCGGGCCGGAGAGAAGAGAATCAGCCAAGCCAAATTGAAAAGTTCGTTATTGTATTCTGTGTATATATATGTATTGTGCACAATTTTTTTTTTTTTCGAATTTCAAAAATAGATATGCAAACAAATAATTTTTAAAATCGGCTATCGAAATTTTGAATTTTTATCAAATATCAAAATTTTTACAGAGATATGTGATAAGAAAGGAAGTCAGCCAGTAGAGTAGCCTCTATTGAAATAAAACTCCCAAAATTTGATCTACGTACAGGCACCTATCTCATCGTGAAGAATTAAAATTTTTACTTTAGATTTGGATACCAACATCTATAAATTCATACTATTATTTTTAAACTTTTGTGAGCGAAGTGAGCAATTATTGCACAGCCCTTGCACAGATTCAAGTTATTTGTGACAATGCAGCTATATTCATTTTCCAAATCTTTTTTTAGGCATCTTGGGCTATAAACTTTAACGATCTATGTATACTAGATTACGATGCAAATTATTCAGGTAAATTTATATATATTCATTGAAATAATTTTTTAATTCGGTTGCCATTGCAAGCCTTCCTCAGGAATTTCATTTTGTATCTTGTGCGTATAACTAATATATTTTTGATATAATCAATAAATGTAGGTGTATCCTTGTTATATTTACAATTATTTTTAAGTTTTCGAATTTGATTTATCAAATGACGACGAAGATAAAAATTTCATCAGACTCTAACCGTAAACCAATCAAATATGGTATTTTAAATTTGTTTTTCCTTTCTTTCGTTTTTTTTTTCTTTTATTTATTATTCACTTGCCGTCTTTAGTCTCACACTGAATACAAAATAAATACAATAATTCACTTACAAAATACGCTAGAAGAAAAATACAAAGTAAAAAAAAATATAATATTGAGTTGTTTGCGTTTAGATTGAATGATGATACATCCTTTATATAAATCCTTTTTTTTTATTTGTATATAAAAAAATATTCTATTTTTTTAAAGAATAATAAAGAAGTAATGTGTCTGTTCGAAATTTGTTATTATAAAAATATACTTTTAGAGAAGAAAGTATAAAAATTGTTTAAAATAAAATTTTATTTATCATTATATGTTTGCCCTGAAATTATTAAAGGGTTTTCAGACTTGTATCTAGAAAAAAAAAGAGGGGGGTTCTCTTTCCTCGTTTTTTGTTCGTCCATGACAATCTCAAAATTTTCACCCTCAAAAATTCAATTTTCCCGTTCCGGGCCTCCTTTTTATGAAAACCCCTTCAAATGCATATCTTTGGTTTTTTCTTAATGGATAATAGAAGACATACATGAAATAAAAAAATAAATTTAATAAAAGGTAGGAAATTATGAAATTTGGTGATTTTGAATTTTTTGTAGCTATTATTGTAGCTTATTCATTAAGTCCAAACCAAAGATATAGGTTGCTTTTGAGAGGGATAGTATAGCAATAATATTCATAAGTGGCCTCTTCTTTAATACGTCTCTAAGAAATTTAAAAATTTTTAAATAATTCCTTTCCAAGGAAAAAAAAAGAAATTCATAATAAAAATAAAATGTAGGCATTGCAATATTCCAACGTGAAAAAGTCGACTATATAGGAAAGTCTCGTGCCATTATTGTTCTTAATTTGTATATTCTCTAATTACTAAAATAAAAAAATTCTCCCTCTAAATTCAAGATCATAAGTATAAAGATTAGATTAGAATATCAAGAGCATATGAGTATCTTGTTCCTTTCCTGCTGTTATTTATTTGTGTTGTTATGTTGTTGTTGTTGGCCGAATGAATTTGTCAGCTTCGAGGTGGGGTGAGGGGGG
>JAAAKE020168101.1:0-11615 GCA_010014785.2 Anisolabis maritima
AAGGAAAAAGCTATCCAAGAAAAACTTTTATCTCCAGTATTGGTTATCGTTTTTGTTTTTTTTCAAAATAAAAAGGATTTTTATTGAGCATTAGTTTTATTTTTTTTTTTTTTTTTTTTTTTTTTTTTTTTAAAGATTTTTTCGATATTTAAGGCCACTTAGACTCCGTCCTTATTTAGTTATATTAATTAGCCAATATAATATAATATAAATACATTTTTGATGCTTAAGACTTGAAGAAAACCACTGGCCTATGGATATGAGGCTCGATATCTATCTTTGCACCAATTTATTTATTGATCATCTTTTAGAAAAATGTTATGGTGACTTTCGCTATAAACCAACCCCTTTATAAAAAAATATATAGATGACATAATTACCGCAAATTGTATGGAATATATACAACCAACGTTAGATATAGTAAACCACCTTTATATCAAGATAAAATTTACATAATTAGAAAAATAAATAAATAAATAAATAAAATAAATTTTCTTTATCTAAGTTTAATAAATGTGAATAATAAAAGAAAGACATGTACATAGATACATATAGAATATGAAAAATATCAGGTCACATAGAATACTAAATTATTTCTCAGGACATCTCTTCATATATATATAAAAAGAATTTAATAATAAACTTAGTAAACAGAGCAAAAAGATCGTCAAGTGATGAGTTTTATTCACACCGTAAAAATAAAATAATACATATCTTGATTCAAAATTGCTACCGATAACATAATTTAAAAAATTATAAACTTAGCTATATGAACACCAACAGAAGTAAAATTAATATAGTGCCTGAAGATTAAGGTGACCAGATGTCCGGGTTTTGGCTGGACAGTCCCTATTTTTAACAATTTGTCCCACGCCCCGCGTCGTTTTAAAAAAGTTCCGAGTTTTGGAAAGATTAAGTTTTAAAATACTTTCAATTTTACCAATTGGATATTCGGACATGAGACAGATTAGACGGTTTAGCAACAATTTCCATCGAGTGCAGTGTATTAAATGAAATCGACATGACAGATTTGATTGATAAATTCGATAATGTAAAAGCCCGAAAAGTTAAATTTCTGTAAATGATTTTACTCTAAGGAGTAGAGACGTTATTATAATTATTATGTAATTGTGATATGAATTAATAAAAAAAAGAACTAATAATTTTGTTTTTTTAGTCCTCAGTTTTTGTGCATAAGTTGAAGAATTGGCTTAGGTGCGCCGAATACCGTTGCGCTGGCCTTAGGTTAGTTTAGATTGGTTTGAGGTGGTTGCCGTCCTCCGTCGGAGAGATTCACTTAGGCGAATAATAGCCCATTGTGATTGGGCTGGTCTACAACCCCTTTGGGTCTCTGACATTAGTAGACTCCTGGAGGAGACTTTTGGAAAAGTTCGAAAATAATTTTTTGCGGTAAGTCGGACTCGAATTCGAGCTATTTTGCTACTCTAGATCCGCAGCTTATCCGTCTTAGCCACTGCTTCCTCCTGAGCCGGCCTTGCTTCTACATATATAATATTTATAATTTTATGTTTTATAAAACAAAAAAAAAAAAAAAATAAATAAAATGTTTTAAACAAAATAAATAGTTTCTATCTTTTAATAAAGAATTAATGTAAAAAATTTCTTTTAGCTTTGAAGAAACCGTGACCTAAGGTCAAAACGTTAGCGGATGGAAAATAAATTGAAAGAAAATAACCTAACTCTGTATTTTTTTATTTTTTCTCAAATCCAATATAATAACCCACTTAGAATAATCGATTTATTGATTTATTACTTGAGCATTTATAGAAAAGTACTTCATATAAGTGACCAAACAAAAGATTTAATTCAGTTATTATTTTTTGAATATAAAAAAACTCAGTCTCTATTCCATAAAAGCAATTAATGTAATTGTAAAAATAAATTAATTGACTAACTCTTGTGGAATAATTAGTTATATATATATCGACACAGGGAAAAGTTACAAAAATTAGCCTGGTCAGTTAGGGAAATCATCAGAAGTCAGTACTACTACATTAGGAAGCAAAGACATGATCGGTCTCTTCTCTCTCGAAACTTCCAAATGAACATTTTGAAGATTTTAAATGAAAAATAACATTACATGTAAGCATATGTGTATGCAATTGTGGAAAGAAACAATCGATTGTCGATTTTTGAAATTTTATTTATCTAAAATTCCTTAATACCATAACACAATTAATTTAAATTATTTAATGTCTTCTGGAATGAGAAAAACGAAGATGGCAGTGTTTTTTTCAACATTTAGAGAAATATATTTGGTGTATGTTTTTCCCCTTTGATGGAACATCCATTAAGTAGATTTAATATAAAACGCCAATGAATTTATGTTCGAGATCAGAAAGTTGATATTAAGTACCTCTGTAAAAGGGAATTGTAATCAAGTATCCTAAATCACTCCTACAAACATATACATGAAAGATGTTCAGTGGTAAAAAAAAAAAGGTAGAAAAAATATTTCAAAAAAAAGATAATAATAATAATTGTAATAATAGAAACTAATATGCTTATGTAAGCTATTTGACTTCTTTATTTATAAATTTGATAAACCACAAAAAATTTCATATAAAGTACCTCGGAAAGGAAGAATTTTGACCAATAGGAAATTCATTAAATAACATTGGTAGATGAAAAACATATAATTTACAATTTCAGCTTTCTATTTTATCGGAAAGTATCCTAAATAGCTTCGTGATTATCAAAAATATGGTAAAATCGTCAAAATTCCCAAAAATTATGTCATAAATTTGTTGGAATATCCGATTTTTGTACAACACTACATAACCCTTTACATAATATAAACTAGCTTACTATCTGATCGCTAAGTATTCCAAATCACTTCAAAAAGATAGAAAAAAAAAAGTTTCAAATAAAAGTTGTTCAAAATAATAATAGAAACTAATTTGCTTATGTACATTATTGAGTTAAAGTCTATATTTTTTGAGAAAATATGGAAAAAAACCACTGCAAATTTCATATAAAGAATTATATTTCCCTAAGGAGGAATTATGACCAGTCGGAAATGCAGATTTATTCATAAAGCTACATAACTACGTAGGTGAATAATATTTCAAAATTTTAGCTTTCTTTCACATCGGGAAGTACGCCAAATCGCTTGGCTATTATTAAAAACAGGAAAATCAGTCTAGCAAAATATATATAATTAGATACGAGAAGATAATTCTTTGATTAGTGCATAACTTATAAAATTTATTTTATGTACCTAATAGTTTAAAATATTCATTTACATAAAATCCGAACTCTTCTTAAGAATTAAAAATATTTTTTTCAGGAATTATGTGATAAAGTAATACTATATTTTTAAGATGAAGATATTTCTTATTTTCATTGTTAATATAATAATTTACTGAAAAGAAAAAAAATATTAGTAATAATTTATAATTAATTTTTACAATAAAATATTTAGAATCACACATTTCTCCCTTAGTATGTATTAGTTGAGAAAAAAATATTAGCACGATAGATATGGAGAGATATTCCATTATTTTCAAGGAAAAACGTTGCTAATTTCACATCTCTATTAAAAATAAAATTATTATCATTTTATAAAATGCCTATAGTAATATTTTTAATAGGCATCTAATAGCTAAAAAAATAAATGTCTGGCATATACAGGCTTTCCCACAAGCAATGGTAAAATAAAAATATCAACAAAATTGCGAGTATATGTTTACCTTGATGGCCATGCCAGCCGTTTATTTATGAAGCAATTAACAACTGGGAACAGTGGAATTGTAGACCACTTATAATGCGGATCGTGTAAAACACTTGCAGCCTTATGTGGCTTTTCCATATTAGATTTTGCAGTTGACAGAATTATTGGCCAAAGGTAATTTGATTAAGCGCAAATATCAGAAAATGTTTTGCAAATCATTCCCGTGTCTATTATCCATGCATTTCAGATCGTTTATTTATTTATATTTATTTAATGGCGAGTTGGACTCTTAACATGTAATCTAGTTATTTATGAGGCCGTAAATAAAAAAAATGAATGGTACTTGATGGAGAAGTTTAAAATTACATTTAGGCATATATGATTTTAAAAATACATTAAAGGAGAAACTCATTTATGGAATTTTCAAAAACGTTACCTACGAGTTGTCAACTAATAATAAGGTACCTGATCCAAATAAGGCACAAATAAAGCTGCTATTTTATCGAATATAAATTCACTATTTCAGTGATTAAAACATTTCATTTATTTGCATCTAGCAATTGAACCAAGAACTATGAATATGTGTTATGTTATTTGAATTAAAGCCTACGCCGTTACTATTTCGATCTAATTGAGCCTTTTGTCTAAAATGGAGGATTATCTTACGCGGATCCGCTTGGGCTATAAAATTCGAAAGAGCCCCTATTTTGTTAAACTAATTTAATTTGATAACTTTCTCAATATACATACTGATTTTCATATTAAGGAGTCATTTATTAATTGCTTGTTTGATTATGGGATTTAATGAAAAAAAAAAGATGATGTCAAAAATTATTTAATTTACCTATTTTTTTTAATAGGATATGGAAATATCAAGAATCTTGAGGACCCTTTAGGGATATAAGACCCCGAGCTGCCGCCCAGTTCGCCCACCGTTTAATCCGCCTCTTTAGATATCCACGTTAGGATATGACGTTTGGAAGACTTAGACAATTCGCCAGATCATTGGAAACGTTGAAATTATAATAATTATTATCATTATAAAAATGATTCATCCCCTTAAGTTAGGCAATTATTTGCTTAAACTAGTCTAACTAATCTAAAAGTACAGAATCATACTGGGAATAATCATCATAGGGCTGACAGGGGTAGAGGGACGACCCCCAAAACAGAAAAATAATTGAAAAAATCAATTCAAATTTTTAATAAAATAATTCAAAAAAATTACAACAGTTGACTCCAGAGGAAACCAGAGGCAGCAAATAGATAGCTTTTGGATATTTAATAAAATACAAATTTTGTAATTTCGTTTTTTCCCAACAGAGGACTTAATTGTATTTTTTCATAGCTAACTTCACACTTTAAGCCGCATAATCATTAAATATTTTGACAGCTGATATAGCAAGGCTTGCTTGTGAAAAAGTTCGATTGATTCTACGCAGTAGTTTTTGGTTGGTACCCTTTCAAATATGGAAAGTGAAAAGCAGCATTTTCGGCAACCAAAACTGGTTTGCAAAATTTCGATCCGGCAATTTTGATGTTGAAGATGCACCACGTTCTGGAAGACCAGTTGAAGCTGATTAAGACACTATAAAGGCATTAATTGATGCAAACCGGCGTATAACAACTCGTGAGATCGTTGAGAGATTAAATTTATCAAATTTGACCGTTCATGATCATTTGAGACGCCTAGGTTTAATCTCAAAGCTCGACATATGGGTTTCTCATGTTCTTACGGAAAGAAATTTGTGCCGTCGCGTTGACGCCTGTGATTTGCTTCTCAAACATTAAGAAAATGATCCATTTTTGAAACGCATCATCACTGGGAACGAGAAATGGGTTGTCTACAACAATGTTAAGAGATCATGGAGTAAAAAAGATGAACCGGCTCAAAGCATTTCGAAAGCCATATTCATCAAAAAAAGGTGATGCTATCTGTTGGGTGGGATTTCAAAGGAATCGTTTTTTTTGAGCTTCTACCGGACAACACAACGATCAATTCTGAAGTGTACTGTCATCAGCTGGTCAAATTGAATGATTCACTTAAACAGAAAAGGCCAGAATTGATCAATAGAAAAGGTGTAGTATTCCACCAAGATAATGCGAGACCTCATACAAATTTGTTAACTCGCCAAAAGCTTTTACAGTTTAGATGGGATATACTGCCACACCCACCATATTCTCCAGATCTGGCACCTTATGATTATTATATGTTCCGGTCTCTTCAAAATTTTTTAGAGGTTAAAACCTTTACTTCAAATGAGGAGGTCAAAAATCACCTGGATCAGTTTTTTGGCAGCAAAGAACAAAAATTTTATGAGCATGGATTCATGCTACTGCCAGAAAGATGGCAAAAGGTATTGGAGCAGAATGGACAATATATAATTCAATAAAATATTTATTCACTATAAGAAAATCGTTCATTTTCATAAAAAAAAAACGAAATTACTTTCTGAACAACCCAATATTATTATACTAAATAAGTTGAAATGGTTAGTCCATGTAATTTTTTTTAATCTGAATTTTATTTATATATTTGATATATTGTAATTCATTTTTTTTTAAATAAAATATTAATTTCTTCCTTTGTCGATAAGATCTCAAAAAAGGCCGACATTACATCATCTTTATTAAAAACAATTTGTGCCGTGTGCAATGATCACTCCCTTCATCCCTTCTTCTTTTTGATAACGTCACCAAAAACCAAAAGAAAAATTCCGAAGGAAAATTATCAATCCTGATTGGCCATTTTTGGTGGACCTGTCCTTCGAAGGGATGGCAAAGGACTGAGGACGCTAATGTCAGAAGAAACATTCGATATAATTATTCGATGTGTAACCAGTGTTCAAAATTTTAATATTATATATCTAATATTTGATCATTATCTGTGCACTGTGTCCCAAAGGCACAATTTTTATAATATTGCAACATATCAAAAAGTGTTAATTAAATCAATATTTTATTTATAATATTGAAACATTGGTTGTGGACCATCAAAAGTGTTCCATAAATCTACATTTCTACATAAGACTTCAATACCAGCCTCAGTAATCAACAATACCCCCAAGTGCTTTCCAGAATTGTGTCGAAATGAACTCCCAACCAAATTGATCATCATGAAGTGTTCTCTAAATTGAGTCATTTTATTGCGCTATTGTGGAACTCTTGGATATTTTATTTTAAATCTTGGTTTTCTAATGATAAGTACTATATTTTTTTATTTTAATTTTATCCTTTATAAACAAAAGAAATTTCTTATCTAATTTTTTTGTAGTTTTAAATATATACATATAATTCTATAAAAATATTTTATTAATATTAAAATAAATTACATCCCGGAATTTAAATATATATTTAGAAATATATACCTATTTCTCATTTGTACATTTGATCTTACATTATTACTATTATAAAATAGTAAACAAATGTGTTAAACGATTCATACCGTGGTTTTAAATATATTTAAATTTTATTTTCAATTTTTTTTTTTTTTTTTTTTTTTTTTGTATGATAATAAAATAAAAAGTTAATTTTTTTTATAAATTTTTTATTATTAGTAGGATTAGTTAGTTCTGTTGCATAATTACAAATAAAAGAAAAATAATAAAACATTTAGTTTTCTTTTTAGTTGCTTTCAACCATCTCACAGTTCGCACTCTTTCCCTTCCTCATTTATTCTGTTTGAGAAGTGGAAACGGATATTCTCGAGTAAACTGAGTTCCAATAATCTTTAACATAATTTATTATCCTAATTAAGGTATTTCCTCACTCGCGAAGCAGATAACCATTACTTAAATAAATTCCATAAACAAATAAAAATTCGAACCATTAAAGGTTTCCCTCCCCTTTAAATTGGTTCGGGGGCCACTTCATACACTAAGTCGTCTCAGTATGAACCAGTAATTTGAAATTGATTGATAGTTTTCACTCTTATTTTTTGTTCTATCTTTAAAAAGTGGAATTACTCTCCAAGGCAGTTTGCTCCAATTCTTCAATTCTTTAGCGAAGATGTTTATTTTTTGAAGTTAAATCTTGTTGAGCTTTTTGGTGAATATGGACGTCCTCTAATTCTTTATTCAAGTTGAATTCCAAACCCGAAAATAAATCAGAATGTCCACCTAATTTTCCATGCACAAACTTTAACGTAGATAGAATATCTTTAAGAGCGTCTGGCATACTATTAAGTTTAGGTGTCATTAAAATGTTATCTAACTCACAAGCTGGAGTATTTTTGCCCAACAAAACTGCTCCAGCTTTCCCTGTATCAACATTTTGTGATTTCAAAGAAGCTATAGGCGAGTCCAGAGTCTTGAGGGTTCTTAGTGCATGAGATATTTCCATTCCAATGTTTGGGTTTTTAGGAAATTAAGATCTTCAGCTTTTATACCAACACAGTTTTTATGAACCAGCTGTTTGCATTTTGAACATAACAAAGTTGAATTATCATTGCGACTGGTATTCTTCTTACATTTGTTACAAGATGGAATATTAAATTAAATGAATATTTAAAAAAGATAAATATATAATATATAAAATTTAAATATTGATTAGTAGTCAGTTGCTGTTGGAGGCTAATAAAGGAATAAGAAGACAGACACAAAAAGAATGAAATAAAATTTAAATAGATAAAAGTTTCTATCACTTCTTAGAAAAAGAGATAATAAAATTTGCTAAATATTAAAGAAATATTAATAAATAGCAAAAAATAGAAAAATGTAGATAATCATATACACTATCACGAAATGAAAATTCTCCATTGAAAGATCTCTTAAAATAGATTAAGATAATATAATTGGTGGTACAAACACCAATATATAAACTTTCAAAAATTGAAAAAATTAGAGCGATAAAAATTACCTCACACACCCGGATTGCTTATAAATGAATGTCAATATATAGTTCATTTAAATTTTTCTTTAATTCATTGTCTGTACTTACAGTTTCACTTGTTTTTTTATATCTGCACATTTTCATAAAATGGCCTAGCTTTCCGTATTTCTTACACTTCTTGCCGTATGCGGGACATTTCCCATACCGATGAGTGAACCCACATTTCTGATAGTTTGGTCTTCTATGCTCCTGAAACAAGATCCTTGATGCTCCTTGTGGTTTTTTATTTTGACTCGACGACATGGGTTGTCCCTCTGTACAGCTATTACTTTAGACGTTGGCGCCAAATCAAATTTTTTCACCTGCTCTTCCGCCATTTCTGTTGCTTTGCATATTTGAATTGTCTGGTTTAGGGTTAGTTCACTTTCCGTGAACAGCCTAGCCTATCTTTAAATTTTTTATCATTGATTCCAGCCCTATCCTATCCCATATTAATCGCTCCCTCAAGTCACTATTGCATTTAGAAGATAATTTTTTGAGTTCAGTTTTTAGGTATGCATCGAAGGTTTCTACTGGTTGCTGGTTTCTTGTAAAAAATAAGTGGGAATTGATTCTTTCATTGTTAATCAGAATGAAATATTCATCGAATTTTTTAAGAACCAATTCATAACTTTTTTGTTCTTGATCTAAGAGACCAAATGTATTATAAATTTCTCATCCCCTATACAATGTAGAAGCAACTCTACCTACTTCACTTTTTCGAGGTTGGAAGCACCTACTGCTTTTAAATTCTTCAAGGCTTCTGGGGGTTTAATCCATTTCTTCTTTCAGTCAATATGATTTTCCTTGTTTCTTCTTTATATTATTTTAATATTAGAGTTCGAAATCCCGCAGAGCCATGTAATTTATTTGTTTATGGAAGGATTATATAATTAATAAAACACTGGGAAATATATATATTTATTATAAAAATACTATGAATGTATGGTCTCATGTGTATAATAAATGTGTCTTACCTGTCTGTGCTGTATAGTGTCTGTCCTCAACCACTCTCCGTGTTGCCATTTCACCTCGCTATGTGACGTTGCCATATTTACATGATATGTTACAGAGGACAGATAAAATGTAATAGATAAAGTATTATTATTAATATGTTAAATATCTTGAATATTCATAATATAAAAGAGAAAGTATATTACAATTCAATAATTATGGTATTTATAAAAAATTATTTAGCAGCTGATTATTTGGAAGAAAAATTAAAATATACAAATGAGGTGCGTTATGAATTGAAAAATAGGGGAAATTTTAAAATAGATATTCGAAAGACAAAAAAAAAAATTAAAACCATATTTAATAAGGGATTATCAGAGTACAATAAGATAATGAGATAAAAGTGTTATTAAAATAAAGGAATTTTAAAACAAGTATTAGAGTATGTGATTGGAAAAGTAAATGAATTTAAATATTATTAAAATGAGAAAGATATATTTGTATACTTATGTGAATTTAATGTGAACAATTTAATTCTTTGTGAAAAAATTTCACGAAATATTTATGAAATTTTTTCACATAAATGAATCTTATTATTATTATTATTTTTATTTTACTTTTGAGTTGTGAATTCATTCGGCTCCCCCGAAGCTTCAGCTCACCAGAGTTTTTTTCTTTTCAAATTATTTTATATAATATAATTTAAATACAAGTGTAAATTACTTCAGAAATGCACATAAAAATGATAGAATTCTAACATAAGTTTTTAAATTTTATGTGGTTTATTATTTATTTTGACAATTTTTTAGATCTGGAACCAACCTTCATTTTTCCCTTAGATTCCACATATTTTTTTACAAGAACTCTTCGGGAATGAATCTATTGTGTAAAAACAGAATTCGGTGTATTAAAATTTTTTTAGTTTCTCTTATCAAATACTATCATTGTTCAAAATTTGGTTGAGAATGAAAATTGTGGATGGAACGAACATAAATATGTATCCAAATAATAAAGAAATTTTTTTTTATTTATAATTATTTGATGATTATAGAAGGATTTTTATATATCGGCCTATGATAAAATGCAAAACCGCTAAGGGGAGTGGATGGTTGCCAGCAAATAGGCCTACTAATTATCCAGCTCATTTCAATGAGAATTTTTGAAACGCACCCAATTATGGGTCCGATTAACCCTGGACCAATGGTCCTTTAACTAGCCTGGTTCTGGCAGATAGAGCCCTAAAAGCCGGCTCCGGACATAAGGAGCTTTACCATTAACAATCAGCCGATATTACTATCGCAATAAAATATCTGCATTGCAGGCAAATTATTTGCACACAGACGATGCCTTTAAATGCAGTGGATGAATGAAGGAATTAACCCGAGAGGATTTCAATTCATTTTCAAATTGAAACTAGCCAAACCTGGATGTTTATTGAGTGACTAGATTCAAAAACAAACGGTTTCATTTTGTCGATTGGCAGAGAAAAATTTGTTCTTGTCATTTGGGGATGAATATTTTTAATAATTTAAATTTTGGTATCATTAATTAATCATATGGTTAACTATTTTTATTATTATTATCATTTTTTTTTTTGAAAGATTTCAATAGCTACTGAAAATAGTCACAAATGCCACTTTATAATATCTAACCAGAAAGTATTTTCCTTGTTCTGGGTGAATGGAATGCAAATGAAATAAATAAAAATTTAAATTGACTACTGTATTTATTGATCAAAAAATTGTTCAATTATAAAAGTTACTTCAATATTAAAATATTGATTTTATTTAAAAAGTACTTTCTAGATATACCTAATATTTATTATAAAAACAATAAAATTCAATTGCCCCCGGACCATACAGTGTGACTATACAGCAAGAAATATTCATTAATAAATGTATAAGTTTAAAATGGTTTTCACTATGATTGAGACTAGCTCAATCAAAGGGGAGGGAAATTTCAAATAGAAAGTTTCGAGCTTTAAGGGTGGATTTATAGACCGAGTGGTACCCCAATCTTTTTACAAATATCCGAATGTTATTTCCGTATAGGGAAATATAGGTATGTAATTTCTAAGAAATTAAAGAGAAATAACTGC
>JAAAKE020168112.1:0-11614 GCA_010014785.2 Anisolabis maritima
AGTTAGTTTCGAAAAAACGTAATTAAGTCCTCTGGCGGGAAAAAACGAAATGACTTTCCGAACAACCCAATATATAAAATGGAAGAGTAAAATAATTTTTGTTTACTTTTACTCTTTTCTGAGTTTAGTTTAATAGTAAAATAAATATCCTCTAAAGAGGAAGGAAATTAAACACATTAGAGCATTTATGATTAAAGAAAAGAAAATTTAATATCTTTAATTATTTAAACACTTAAGGGAGGTGGAGATTTTAAAGTTTTTACATAAAGATAATTTCTATAAGTAGAAAGAATTGAAGCTATCAATAGAAAAAGAAAGATTTTTAGAAAGAAAGGAGAAATAATACCAGCTATTTTTGGGTCACTCTCACAATATTTTGTTTGTAAATATTTTTGCCGGTTTAACTCTAGGCTATCTTCAATACAAAAATATGTTTTGAAGAGAAGGCCCAAAGGTCAATCAAAGAAATATTTTTTTAGAAGAAAAAATTAAAACTTTTTGTCTTTCTTTTTCTAATTCAAAATTTTGGGGTAAAAAATTAAATTCAGTGACGTAGGGTTTATGTCTCGCCTTAATTTACCGCCTTAGGCGTTATTATATTATAGAGTATTAATTTTTTTCAAAATCGAAATTTCTACCGATATCAATGAATTGAGTCTTTAGAGTCCATTAGAAACAAAATTTTATTTTATATTTTTTTATTTAATCAATATTAACTTTTCGTAACCTCCCCCCCCTACATCCCCGTGGCCGAGAGGTTAAAGGTATTGTCATTGTCAGTAATGATAATCTTCAAAGCCAAGGGTGAGGGTTCAGATCCCAGGCAACCGATGAAAATCATTTGGATGTAAATAAACATGCCTGGATAATGCATATCGTTAATAAATATATTGTGTATCATTTAAAAGTCTATATGGCCTCCGATGCTGAAGAGTCTTTAAAAAAAAACTTTTCGTAACAATCACTCATACAGAAATTCAACCCTGAAAATCTTTAAAACTTTCTTTTTTGAGTTTTTCTTTTATTTATACATTAAAGAGGGATGGGAAAAACCAGAAAGATATAGAGTAAATGGAGGAGGGAATTTGTATCACTGAAGTATTCACGGGAGAGCTGGGCCCCCAAATCCAAAAAAAGAAAAAAATTACAAAATTCAATTTCTAATAAGAAGAAAAAAGAAAAACAAACTCAAAAAACCATGCAACAAAAATTTTTATTAATATTTACAGGGAGAGTTAAAGCTTGAAATTGGTCATCCACTATACTATAAAAGAAAAAAGGTAAAAAACTTTTTTTCATTAAACGTAAAATTCTATAAAATATTAATCTTTAGAGAGGATATTATGTTTGTACTTGATATTTTAAATAATCTCTAATGTCCTAGGAGAAATAATTTAAAATCTACATAATATCTTTTTATTGATTAACCTTTTTTCTAATTATATATGAACACTTCATTTTTTTTTAACTAAAATTGTTTAATAACCTTATTTTTGTTAAACTTTAATAATAGATCATCTCTTCAACCTTTTAAAATTTCATTATTTCAGAACACATCAGATAATATTTACAAAAGGGTAGGGAAATTAAAAATGAAGGCGACAAAAATATAATTCTCTTCTAGAATATACTTTGAGAGCGGATTCATGCTCTTCTTTCTGAATAAAAAATGTCAGCATGTGATGGTTCAAAAGAAACACTATCATATGCTGATTTAAAATATTTATTAGCTCTCATGATTTTGTCCAATTTTATTTGGTCATTTTTTTATTTCACCCTCACGCGCTCATGAGGATCGACAAAAAGTTAAGACTTACATCTTGCTTGATAGTCTTTTTCTTATTCTTTTTTTCTATCAGAAGTTGGAATTTAGCTAGATATTATTACATCTTATTTTTATTATTAAATTATTATTAGTAGTAAAAATTAAATTCTTTAATTAAGTACATATTTTTTTTTTTTTTTTTTTTTTAGAGTCCACTCCTGTATGGGACCATCATCAGAGCTAGGCCAATATATAAATCCTCTTTGAGTCATTTCTGGACAATTTATTCATTTATATTATAGTTCGATGGATTTGTATAAAATAAATTAGACCAACGCCCAATTATAAAACATATAATTCAGCCTTCAACAAATATTTATTTTTACTTTTCTAAATTATTTTTAAATTTTTGCTAATCTCATAGCCTATATAAAACAAAAAATTATTTAAATTATATTTTATTAAACAAAATTTTACTTGAGGCTCTAATTTTAATTAATAATAAATTCAATTTTAAAGAATTACTCATAATTTCTGACTAGCAGCCATAAAATTCAATTTTTATATAAGAATAATTTTTTAGCATTTTTGAAACTTTATATATTTATTCATAAGAATTAAACTTTAACTCGCGATCCCATTTGGGGTGGCGAAAAAATCGGAGTCCCTTTCATATAATAACACTCTTATTTTTAAAATGTTATTTTGTTAAATTTTATATATTTTGGGGATGGCCCTTGACTCTCGGTTTATAAATAAAAAAAATAATTTAAAAGTGGTCTTGATTTTCTCGTATACATATATATAAAAACGATTTTTAGGTACCTTCACTACCGCTTCCGATTGTAGCCTAAATGTTGATAGATATCTGAGATTTGACTGTAATGCACGAATATAAAATTTAGTTGGTCTATATTAAAGTGTCCTCGAGGCATCGTTATAACGAACATACACATACAGACAGACACACAAACATAATTCGAAAAATGGAATTTTCGGACTCAGAGGGTCCAAAACTTCAAGAATAATCAAAATTTTAAGATCTAATTTTTGAATGTTAATAATACTTTCCCTATACTACAAGAATCTAGACCAAAGGTTCCCAAAATGGGTGATATCAAATATTTTATTTTGTTGATTTAGTAATCTTATATTTTTTTACTTTATGCTCCAATGTGCCTTATTTACAAAATAAGCTTTTCTCTTATTCATTTGGGATAGAGAGAGATTACCGAAATAAAGTTTTTCTTGTTTGCTCATGATATTTGTGAATTATAGGGGAAGATGAGTAATTTCTCTTTAGAAAAGGAGGGGGCGGTAGGCGTAAAAAGTTTGGGATTCTATGATCTATATTAGTGCTGCACTAAAGAACCAAAACAATTTTAATTAGGTATATATTTGAAAAATGGTGAACAAATATTCTAATTCCATTAAGAAAAAACTATTTTCAAGTGAAAAAAACTTATTAGATAAATAAAAACGGCTTTAAATGCGAATAGTCCTATAACCGGCAGAAACATGAGGATCATAACAAGAAGTTTTAGCGAACGAAAAAAAAAGTTTAATTAAAGGTCTAATTTAATGTTTAATGTTTCCGTGTAAAAGTTTTACAAGATCCTCCCCGAGGCCTTTATTTATTTGGATAAGTAGTTGCAATAAAGTAAAGGTCCTCGGAGTTAAATAAGTAAACACCGGGGATGGCTTCGTGAGCTCTCTTTAGGGGCCAAAACCAAAATAAAATAAAATGAGATCAATAAATCGTAAGGAATTGCATTTCTCGTCAGCAAAGAGGATATTTCGTTCCAGGTATTTCATCCAGTAACTGCAGGCGCGTAATAAAATAAAAATTACCAAAATATATTTGAAGTTCTTTGTTCCAATTAAAAATAATAAAAAAGTTCAACTTGGGATTTAAAGTTATATCGAATTTTAAATAGGACAAAAATGAAATTTAAAATTTAACGTTTTTTGACCGACCATCTATATTGATGAGTAATTTTAACTTCGCAAGTTATTACACTTGGAGAACAAGTAAAGAAAGTATAACTTTCAGTGGTATTGATATATAATTTTATGGAATTTTTCTTTATTTATGGCAAATTGTTTATTGAAATTTTTTTGGCGTATTCCGTAAAGTTGCAACTAGGGGTATTTTATCTACAATAGGTTGTAGAAATCAGTTGCTCGAAGGTAGGTATCGAAAAGACTAACTCAATAATGGCGTTTTCAGAACTGCTCTAGTGTAGACTACGCATATGCGGTTTAAGCAAATTAAGAACTCCGCTATAGTGAATCGAAAACACCCTTAAAAGTTAGTCATTTGGGCTATAACAACCCAGTACGAATTAATTTCTGCAACTAGTGGTACATGGACAATCTGAGGTCTATCCCAGACACTCCTGGAATATTCCATTAAATAAAATTTTATTAATAACGATTCCTCCTCATTGATTCAGTTTTCGAGTATTTTGGACTATGTCTATCCTTACCACGATGGGGGAGGGGGCTATCAACAATCGTCAAAGGGATTCCTCTCTAAGCCCCCCCTCCATATACTCAGAAAACACCTTTAACAAAAGGGTGAAATAAAAAAGAAGTAAATTGCTCCCTCTACACGAAGAGAAGAGATATTTTCTATTTAACGATAAAAATTTTTAACAAGATATATTATTAAAAAAATTATATTTCCTTGCTATTACCATTAATTATTATCAAAAACATCGTGTATATTAAATATTAAATTTGTCTTAAACCTAATACTCCAAGATAGGTATTTCCTTTCATTTTATTATTTCAAAAATAAAAGAGAGAGAAAATAAATCTTAATTTGTTTATTAAAATTTTTCCATTCATTTCTTAATCTGGTCACGTGAAAAACAAGTTAAATTTATTCAAGCATTGCTAATTTAATCAAGCAAAAGAAAACCTTTGAGTGAATCTCTTGTTTTTTTACAAATTCTTATTAAACTATTTAAGGTCCGCAGAGAGATCAAAGCGATTGCATAGCTCATCCAGCCAATATTTTCTTTTTCTTTCACAACAAAAGAACAAGTCTTTTTTATTTGCTTATTTATTTTATTAAAATAAAAAAATAAAAAGTTTCTAATCAAATTATTAATCAAATATTTGTTTTTGATAATAATAAAAATCATTTGGATTTTGTGGAAGGCAATAAATTACTAATAAGGAATTCTATCTTGAATTTGATTGATTGATTTATAAAAGGGGAAATTGGACTAATTGATGCATTTGATTTCAAAATCTGTTTCATTTCATTTATTCAATTAAAACTTATCTTTCTCCAGAATTAAAAAAAAAAAAAATCATTTCGTATTATGTATTATTTGAAATTATTATTAAACCTGGTGAATTTGTATCCACGGACTTCTTTTGAGGAGTTTTGTGAATGGCCAGGAAAACCCATCCGAGCCTCGTGTAATCATAGAGGAGAGGCCTGGGCTCCTCCTTACACCCTTGACCTTCTCACTGGGCTTATGTTTACAAATAAACATTAAATGTTTCACTTAATATTTCAAAATTCTAAATATTACTATACTACTACTAATATACTACGAAATATATTAGGAAAATAAATGAAATTAGCACAACATCTTTTCATTCTAATTTTAGCGCATTTTTTCAAAGGCAAAAACTACCTACTGCATTAAAAGACACTACCAGGTATTTAAAATTAGAGATATTTTTTTTTATTTATTATACGCATTTAGCCAGAGCCATTGGATTTAAAAACCGCATTACAAATATAGTGTATATTTAAATATATTGAATATAACCAAATTGATACCAAAATATTATTAATATATACAATGCCATAATACAATAATAAGTCTGTGTAATGCATAACAATACTACCTTATATATTATTTTTCTGGGAATTTTGCTACTGTTTCTGTGGGGCTATTTATGATTTTATGTAATGAAAGAGGATATCTGAAGTTAGGCTGTATTCTCTGTATATATGTAGCTTGTTGGTTGATGTATTGTATAATGGACATTTTAGTACATGCTGTAACCCTATACATATTGAAGATTTTTTTTTTATAATAATAAAAAAGGTAGATTTTATGCAATTTCCCTCTCATATCATTAGAAGAACCTGCGCCCCTTTTAATTTAACCCTTCTTGAATTTATCTTTGCCATATTAATATAAAAATTTACATCAAATAAGATAACTATAAAATTTTAAAATATATTTTTAATAATAAATCTCATTCTTATCTTGAAAATAATAATCATTATGATCCGAGATAACAAAACGCCTCCACTTTTACTGAGCTGATGATAGACGTCAAAATGATCCCCAGGGTATGATAAAATATTTGCATTAATAAAATTACATAGCTGTCTGCTCTTGTTATTACTGCCCTCCCACCAAACTCTACAGTCATTCTTCATCCTCCTACTATGGATATAAATATAAATATATCGAGTAATATAATTTGCCAAAGGCAGATTTAAAACCAAGCTTGGCTATTCCTTGAGGAGGTCATAAACTCGTCTTTTGACAAAATGACACTCGAAATGTCCCGGGGATACCTCCAATGAAGGGGTCGTAACTTTTCGACCATTTCCTTATCCCTCGGGATGAAATCCTCCCCTCCACAAACTCTGAGGTTTACTATTAACGTGTCGAATGGCCAAGTCGTATTTTTTTTGTATTTCCCAGCTGTTGATAGGAGACACTTTAATACAAGATAAAATCGTTGAACAGTCTCATAAAAAATACAAAAATGGAGTTCTTATAAATTTTCGATTCGTTCAGGAGATAGCGTGATTTCTTTAGGATTAAATATTTCTTTGGAATTTAATATTTCAAGTCAATTTGTTTTGATATTAATTTCCTTTATCTTGACGTTATATTTGAATATAATATTTTCTATTTCTAGATGAACCTATCAGATTAATGCCAAAAAATGATTAAAAGATGCATGGTCACAAAAGAGAAGAAATATATTATATAAAAAAAAATATTGATTGAGATATTGAAGAAGATACGAAGAAATGACCAAGGATATTTTACGAGGAAGTGAAGTACTTTGAAACTAGTCATTCTTGGAAATGTTTTGAAATAAGGAAATCTTAGGACAAAAATAAATTTTTATCTCAGGGAAAAATTGAACCCTTTTAATTTTAAAATAGTATAGCTATAATATTTATTAAAGTTTTTATTTAGTGACTTTTTTATTTGAATTTATTTTTCCAACGATTGTTAATTATTTGAGAATTTAGTTAAATCAAATTTAACATATAAATGACTTGACCAAATTCTTTCTTACGAAATCTTAAAGACTAAAATATTTTTTCAATTCTCTAATCCACTGGTAGCGAGAATTCACGGACCAGTACCTCAAAATTTGAAATCTCGTAAACACCAAATACAACCTTCTCTCTACATATACATTTTATAGGATAGGGAAGGATATCATTATACTTTCATTTATTAATTAGAAGTGATATCTATATTTGTATAAATATATAACATATTTAATAACAAACACAATTTCTGTAATTTTAAATATAACTGAATTACATTTTGTTCATGTGATACTTGTTTGTTTGAAATACATAATACATAAATACATTTATAGCTATTATCTTGGCTACACTTAGAAAGGCTCTACCACCAACATTTTTCCATAAACCATCAATAGTTCGTAGACCACAGTTGGTCTTTTTATAAAGGACTTTTTTAAAGAACGAATGGATATTTTGGAGCTTGGGAACTGCTACTTTAAATAATGCTAAATTTCAAAAACTAAAAATATCAAAAGAAATTATTTTTCTTAGCACCTCTTATAGATTATATTCATATTAAACCAAGTATTATGCAATATATTCTTTAATTGACCGAAGTTCTAACTGCTAATAATTTCTCATCGGCCATCTTCAAACAATATTTTTCTCTAATAGTGTAGAAGGGGGAGTTGGCTTTTTGATTTGAGATGCCTATTTAACTGCTTTATCTCATCGGCTATAGGAGTATAGAAAAATAAAAGAAAAATTTTTTCTATTAGTCTTGATTGAGGTAATCATATTTTCAGAGAATATTTTTTTTCATTTCTAATCGTATTGAGAGTAAATGATCCAAAAATTACAGAAAAAATAAAATAATACGGAATCACATATTCGAGTTGTGATGTTTACATTCCGTTTTGTACATTTCTATTCTTTCGTCTTTCAAACATAATCAATTTTTCTCTTTTCCACTAGGTTGAAACCAATAGAGCCGAGTTTGCATTTCTTTTACGGATTTCCACTTTTCACTTCCAGTTGTTTTTGTCCCCCTAAGATTTATTTCTACTAGCCTCACTGGTTTCCAAAGATTTGACTTTTTTCCTTTCTTAAGACAAAAAAAAAAATTCTAAATGCCTTAAGGAATAAAAGGAACGTCTATTTAATCAGATGTAATCTATTAGGCGTCTAACAAATCGGGTTTATTAAGTCCCTAAGCGGATATTTAATACGGATTTGAGGAGAAAAAGATTCCAACCGGATTCCAAACTTAATCGCTCTTTTCGTATAAAACACCTGCTTCTCAAGACATGTTGTTTTATTTTTATTTGTTATTTAATAATCACTTCTAACTCGTTCAAAAGAATAAACTCACTAAATGTGATTAAATAAACGAATTAACTCTGTAATTTTTTTTTATATAAATTCCAGAACCAAATAAATAGAAGTAAAATCAAGATATAATGAAATATAAACAAAAAAGAATAATTTTTACAAACAACCATAGAGTACGCTTGGCGCTTTAATTCGGCAATAAATATTTATTAAAACACCACAAAATAGAAATGTATATTTACCATTCCGATAAAGTGGAACATAAATACACACAGTGCTTTATGATTATTTCTTCTACAAAATAAAAGCCTTATTACAATAAATTATATTAACTATATAGGGAAAATTCAATTTGTTATCTTGATGGCGACTTAAGAACTTCATTAGCTGGTAATTATCACTACCAATTAGAAGTTTAGATTAAGTTCTCTCTCCTAAAATCATAATTTCTACCAAATAAAAGCGGTATTTTTAAATGACAAAATTCGACAATGTAGACATTAGTTTCCAAATTAATAAACAAGATTTAATTGTCAATTAATTTAATTTAATTGTTTTTATTAATAATTGATTATTATGGTGTGTCATCAGTGCACGATACACCAGGAGTAACCAACCGGGGAATGATTTTTTTTTGTTAGGATTTAGGGTTTTTAAGCCTTTAATTTAAGGCTTTTTTCCCTCAAAAAAAAAAGTCAAAATAAAAGGCTTTATGTACATGTCGATCTCGGAGACGTTTTATTTTATTTTGGCTGAACCTGCCCATTCCTAAGAATAACTATTTTACACAGCCACCATATCTCTTCAATATCTAAAAATGTAAAGGTAAATTAAAATTGTGAACCAGCTACCTAGGGGGCCCAAAGCAAAAAACCACATAACACAATTTTCCTCCTGGGCCTTGTGCGGCCGTCACACCACATTTTTTAAATTGAAAAACATTTTAATCTTATCCCGCAAATCCCACTTTCGAAAAACAGCATATATTAACAAAAACTATTTTAAAGAAATAATTTGACATTCTTTAAATAAAATTCTTCAATATTTCATACCTCTCCAATGAATTATCAAATAATAGTTTCTAACATAATAGAAGGAACATTATCTAGCTTTTCTCTCAATTTAAAAATTCTTTTGGATACTAATAAAAATATATAAATTATTTCCTATTCATTTTTTTCACAAATAAATTGAGATTTGTTTGTTGACTGAATAAAAATTTTTTATATTGTTGCTAGTTGTCTCAAAAGTTTAACTGAAATTAACCCCTATAATTATCCTCCATTCAGTGGTCGAGAGGTTAGAGATATTGACAGTGACAATATTGATAACCTTAAAAGCCAAGGGTTATGGGTTCGGAAAATTTATCTAAATCAATTGGATACCAATTGATATAAATAAATATGCCTGGAAAATTGTATCATTAATAATTATAATTATTTAAAGTCTATGTGGCCTCAGATGCCGGAAAGACTATTATAAAAAAAAAGTAGGTCTTGTCCTCACCTACTTTTTTTACTTTTTCTGAAAATCACACCAAATTCTATAGAGTTGATTTTCCAATTCAGCTTATCTATAATATAGAAAGCTCCCCTAAATAGGGAGAATATCTGCCCCTTAAATATGCTATAAACATGTTCCTTTTGTCTTCAAATCATAATTGGCGTTCCATCACCTAACAGGAAAATTTATTATGTGTTGTCAGGTACACAGACAGACCTCATAATAATGTTTTTTTTTTCTCTTTTCTTATAATGAAATAAAGAAAACAAACCACTATAAGCAAATTCATAAATAAATAATTTTTTGGAACCTATTGACCGTAAAAGTATTAGAATTGTAAAATCAGAGGTAGGGAATTTTATATACAATGGGAACAATTTTCCCTAAATTCGGGATTCACTCGCGAGTGCCTAAGTTCTTCAATTTACGAGTTTAAAAAAAAAACGATTGTAGAAACTTTTATAGTCAAAGATTTAATACTTCACTTACTTGAAAACTACATCTGCTTCCTGCAATTTTGGATTACAAACAATTATTATTATTTTTTTAATGCAATTTAAGATTTGATTTAATTAGTTGGAATTAGTCAACAGATTTTTTAAAATTCTTCTCCACGATTTTTTTTTTTAAGTCTTTTTTGGCATCTGAGGCCATATAGACTCCGTCTTTATTTATTTATACCAATTGGTATCTACGAATTTAAAGTTTATTTTTTGGCTAATTATTAAAAAAAAAATATTTCTTTATTTTATATAGGAGTGTAATTTATTTTATTATAATAAGTCTCTCTAAACTCACAGTTGGAAAATTTTATTCTATAGGTATTTATTTATAAAACGAATTAGATTAATTAAAGTAAGATGAGTTGAAAAAGGGATAGAAGAAAAATGAAAGCTTTTAGGTTACTAAAGGCGATAAGTAAGTGAGAAAGGCTTCTGAGGCGCAGGTGGCAAGTAAATTTTAGAGCCGATTTTAAGAAAACGAAGTAGACGACTAGCGATAAGAAAATGAAAAGAAAATTTAATAAATTACTTGTAGGATAAATTTTAGTATAAAATATCTTCTTTTTTTTTTTAATAAACAATTGAAACCCGGCCCTTGTGGTTTTCCTATTCGATCTTCTTGAATAATAATGATTTAAATCTCCTAATACTCTATATTGATGGAAAAATCAATATTGATGCGGAAAGCATAATGTACTTCTTCTTCATTTTTAAGGAACCCCTTCTCTATTATGTTTAAACTTCTTCTTTTTTAAATAATTTATTTGAAACGAAGACGCTTACACATTTTGTTTTAACTTTCAAATAAAATACATATTCTTATTCTTCCAATATTAATAATTAATTAATAATAATAAAGGTTAGAGATAGTGTCAATATTGATAACCTTAAAACCCAAGGGGTGTGGGTTCGGCAATCCGATTAAAATGTATTTAAATCAAATTGGATACCAATTCGCCTAAATAAATATGCCCGGATAACCTGTATCGTAATAATGCTAATAATATGCTAAAAATAAGCCCCATGCTGGCAGACACCAAACCCAATCGCCTTTACGGCCAATTCCCGCACACCTTTTGGGAGTGAAAGGCCCCTCAATTCAATAATCGTAATAAATAATTTTTTTTTTTCTGAGGGAAAAGCCTTTAATTGGAGGCACCCTCAAATCCTAACAAAAAAAAAAAAAAAAAAAAAACATTCCCCCGTTGGTGACCCCCCCAACATTGTGCACATGTGGCACACACCAAACCCCAT
>JAAAKE020168123.1:0-29770 GCA_010014785.2 Anisolabis maritima
TAGTAACAACGTACCTTTGCTTTTTTAAAAAGTTAATTAAAGCTGAGAAAACAATAAAATGGCATGCAAAGCAGAAGCCTAATTGAGGAATGAATTAATTCGGAAACACCCTTCCTCGACACGACATGACGAACCCTTCTGAAAGGGACAGTCGAAACAAAGACACGTTCAAGTTTACAAACATTCGGGATTCCGCAAAAGAATATGCTATAATTAAATTAAAATTACTAATTTTCTATATATGTTTTATAAATATAAATTTTTTGTATTTTTAATTTACACACAATAATAATTTCTAACATACACGGGTATTTATTCATATTTTTATACATTAGTTTTAATAAATTAAACATAAATAAATTTTAAAAGAGAGCAAAATTCTGAAATTTTTTTGGAGGCCCAGATTCACTCGGCTTAATATAATAATAATTATGAAGAGTCAGCAGATAAAAATGCCGTTTCAATTCACACATAAAAAGGTTCCTTATTATATTAATAGTAATATTTTGGGGGAGAGTGAGCTGTAATGATTTGTATAAGAGACCAGATATCGTTAGGATAATTAAATCGAGAGGTTAAGATGGGTCGGGTGCCTAGAAGAAGACCTGGAAAGAGATGGGTATATAACATTAAGAGTGTTTTTGAGAAGGCGGAACAGGGGGAAGAGGAGTGGTTGGTACTAGCACAAAGCAGGGACTGGAGAGGGGAGGTTTTTCGAAGATGATGAGCTCATATATTCTTTTAGAGGCAATTATTATTACTTATAATAAAAAGCTAATGTTCAAGTAATGCATGAAGTTAGTTAGAAAATAATTTTTAAAATTAGGTATGAAGTTAGTTACAAAAGAATTTTTTTAAATTTTACATAATAATATTGATTTCGAATGCATTCCATATGGGATATACTAGTATAATAATAAAATAATAATAATAGCCCTGTCCTTTGATGCAGAGGTAGTCTCGCCTGAAATACCAAAGGGCAGGGGTTCGCTTCCCGTCCTAAGCAAAAAATTTTATTTATATATCGGCTAACAATTAATATAAGTAAATAAGGATGGAGTCTAAATGGCCTCCGATGCTGAAAAAGACTTGAAAAAAAAAAAAAAGATTAATAATATTTTTGGGGACTGATATATAAGTTAAAATTCTAATTAATTTAATAGAGTTAAAATTTTTAAGATCTTTAAGAGTAATTAGTACTTTAAAGATATTCAGAAGATTTAACTTAAGAAAAAAAATCCCATTTTAGAAATCGACTCTCTTGCGCTGCTATAACGGCTTCTATGCTTATAAGGTGGATATATAAATAAATAACGACGGGATTCTCGGGAGACCTGTTTATCCCGGGTCGTTGATGTGCATTTAACCCGTCGAAAGGTCGGGTCGTAGGTTCAGGTCCCCAAAACAACCAACCTCTCTCTTTCTCTTCTCCCTTTTAAATAAGATTATTGATTTTATAATTAAACCGTCGCGATGCCTGGCGCTCTTTTCACACCAAATTACGTGGAGCAAATAGCTGTGCGGTCACCCGAAAAATTGCATCGATACTCCTGAGAACGACAGCTCGATTATTATTATCCTGATAACAGCTTAAAAAAAATTCCATTATATGATCTCCATTTAAAATAATAAAACATGATGGAAAATTTATTTTTTTTTTTTATTTCTTTAGATAAGCCTTCTTGGAAATAATTATTATCATAAAAGAGGTAAAAATTTTTCCCTGCCTTACTCAAATATATTGCCCTCAAAGGCACATGGCCTATTTGACCTATACTCAACCCTGATTCTTCTAAAAAAGTGCAATAAGGTAGTCTCAAAATCACTTAAAGAGAGAATAAAAATAATAAAAAATGAATTCTCTACTTAAAAAAATTTATTTTCATTCGGTCTCCTTAATATAAAAAAAGCCAAATAATATTAAATCCTTATGTATGTTTTATTTAAATTGTGAATTTTATATTTATTTGATTAGATTCCTTAGAATGATAATCGATTTAAATTTTTATTTATATTTCTTTCCCAGAATTTTAATCAATTTAATAGAAAACACACTCGTCTAAAAAATAAACACCCCATAAATAAGTAAAAATGGCCATCACTCAATTTCACTTACTATTAGGGATGGGAATTATTAATTCTGATAAAACATTTAAAACCATAAAGCTTTCACTTTTCCCCAGTCAGACATTTTCTTATGATCTTTGAATAGGTAAAGCATTTCCGGTGAAATCGTAAATCTCTCACACGGCTTAGTTGATAAGCTATTTGTAGTGGAGTAGTGTTGACGGAATAAGAAACAGTCATTAAAAAAAAAAAAGTAGCTCTTCTCAAATAAATCTTTGAAAGAGAAAGTATTTTATTTGTTCATCCAAATACTCTAAATGTTATGTTTTTACAAAAAGTATTTTAGGGAATATTGTAATCAGTGCCATATTGAAGGTTCGAGGGCCGTCCGTAGTAAAAAAAAATTGCAAAAACAACAAAATTTCAAAAGAAAAAATAATAAATTTAAATTGAATTTCTAATAAAAATCAATCACAAAAAAAAAAAAGACAAACTTTAAAGGCCGTAAAATAGAATCCTGGCTACCCTAATCAGAAAATCTTGATTTTTACAAATGAGTAGGAATCAGGCTCTTTATATATAATAACAACTATTTTTTGCATGATGTGGCCAAATTCTATTTGTTGTTGGATGGATTATTTAGTACATAGCCTTTTAAGCACCAGGCATAAATATATAAATTTAGAAAGATATTCGTTTATAGAAATGACAGTTTAGTATGATCATTTTATCTCTTTTTTCAATTTTCTTAACTAAAATTGTTTATTGAAAATAAATAATTGCCTCTTAATATGATATTTGAGACATTTGTTAACTTAGGATAGCATTTCTTATTTCTTTGCTAGTAGGGTCTTCTCTTTTTTCTACGATTTCTCTCGGCTATATCTTTTAATCTCAGAGCCTGGGAATAATAAAAGCAAATAAGAAGATACACATTCAAAAAAATTCACATACTTTGGAAAAAATATTTTTATTTTTTTTAGATCCCCTTGAGGGTTGATGAAAATTTTCTTCAAATATTGAAGAAACAATTTCTTTTATTATATATCAGAGGACTTTTTGTTCTTATCCTTTTATTATATTTTCGATTTGAAACTTTTCTAATAAAAACAATGTAAGTAAAAAGATGATATAATCTAAAACAACAACAAATTGAATGATTTTGATTGAATAAATGAAAAGAGCTTTGGTGTATCATCAGCAAAGAAGGTAAACTATGTCAGTTCTGTCAACAAAACACTGTTTTGAAAGTTCTAACAGGAAATGGTGAGAACATTTCGACAATTTGAAGCAATGGCAAGTAACTAGGTCATCTGCAGGCGAGTGTTGTGTCGTTTAGGATGCTAGTGACGATGATACTCATGTTGTTCTTGAAGTGATAGCGGAATGAAAGGAAAGGAAACAAAACGTTGAAAACATCTTGGAAACAGATTGAAATTGATAAAGAGAAAAGCGAACAAATATAAATAGAGACATTTCAACTGGTCTTTGTTAGTGTTTATTGAGTGATCTCGTTAGATGGGAATAGAATTCAATCAAGCCGATATTTATTAAAGGCAGTTCTGATCAGAAATTGATTATTGACATGACCAGAGGAAATTTGCTATTGCCGGAGGTCGAGCCGATCCATCTCCCCTCTAAATCTAACGTAAAGGAAGATAAGAGCATTTCGGCCCTCAGTGAACATGCAATCCGTGACAGGACGGACGTTTTAAAGAAATGCGATCAAGCCCTAGCCATTTTCGTCGTTAAACACTGATAGCACCTTTTTTTGGATTGCTTTTGGGGATGCATCCAATCGACTCTAACTCATTTTTATTGGGCATCTTTTTCAAGTTAGATCTTTAAATCGCGCATATAAAAATCAAAGAGGCCATCACATGTATATTGCATTTAGTGAATCGTATTTTATAAGAAATCAGCAATGATACCTTCATAAAATTTCGGGAGAGATGCTTTTAAATGTTAAAACCGTGACTTGTCAAGCAGGAAATTTCATAGCTAGGGAATCTCTAAATAACCGTTCACAGTATTCCATTTTATGTTAGCACTTGTAATAAAAAACAGAAAATCTCAACTCTAGTATTAAAATTAAAAATTAAGTTATTAGCCATTTTTAATTTTCATATAAAAACAATTTTCACTTCATATATAAAGAAAAATTATTATTCATCTATCTGCACCAATAATCTTTTGGTTTAAATAATGAACATGCTAAAAAATAAAATCGTTTATAAAAGAATTTTCTGGAGAAAAAAATTTTGGTGAACCCCGAGAAACCATTTGATCCTACGTTAGCTTCAGGATAACATGAATAAAAAATGTTTGGGAAAAATTTTGAAAAAATACTGTTATTTCGGTAAAAATTTCTGACAGGTGGTTGGAAAGTGTTCTAGAGCCTTTTTATTCTTGTGACTTCCTAAATATCCTAAAATATTTCCGCGACCCCCAAAATATTTTTTTAAATAAAATTTTTTTTATGGATTATAATGGCATATAAAATAATAAAATAGATTTATAAACTTATGAACTATGATTTAATGAGATCTCTTTCTGTTGCTGGACACTTTTCATTAATGTTTTACAATAATTTTCATATTATGTTATTGAAACCGTAAAAGAATATTAAAATTATAAAAACTAACAATTTTTTCTAAAATTTTCGGGACCACCTGAGGAATATAGTTATAAGTTTCTTTGAAGTAATAAAATATTCCAAACAGAGGCATATTCACTGGTGTGGGGTCCCCCAAATCCAAAAATCAGCACAAAATTTCAATAAAAACAAGAAAAAAATACAAAAATAATAAATTAAATGCAATTTCTAATAAGAATCACTTACAAATAGTAAGTTACAAATATAGAAAAACTAACTCTTATAATAATAAATTTATTTGCCCCCCCCCCCCCCATTCACACATACACTAAACAAGAATCATGGGTTGGTTTGGTTGAATTTGTTTAAGATGATGAATATTTATTTATAAATGATTTAGCAAAAAATAAATTCAAATAAAAGTAGAGTGAAAGTAAAAAAAAAATTATTTATAAATTAAACAAGTTTAAAGGAGAATTGGGTTCCATAATTGAAAATGAGATCTTGAAAAATACAAGTTAACTAAACTTGCTTTCGTTTCCTTTTTTTTTTTTTTATTCAGAAGCAACCATCTATTTAAAATCAGAATCGATCATTCTTTTCATTAAATAACAAAAAACAATAATTAATTTTCTCTCTCGTATATTATACATTTATTATATAATAAACTATCATATAAAGTGAATGCTTTTCCTATTATGAAAAAAATTAGATATTAGAGTTAAAACTCTGAATGTGAACTAAATATAAGAATTACAATTGAATAGTAGTTAAATTGAGAATGGGATCAAACCTGCGGGAGATACAATAGGCCCATAAAAAGCCTATCTCGATCTGACTGAACAATATACAGACGGGAATTAATGAAGGACGAAAAAGGGCTCAGCTTGGCAGATGAAAAAAGGGTCAGCTGTATCCAAGTAGATAAAAGCCCGCAAAAAAGAATGACCTGCCATCGGGCGGTTTTATATAGATAATTTCATTACTATTATTATTGAGGAGACAATATAAATATCAAACGGCTAACAATGAAAAAGTGTCTTTACTAAAAAAAAATTTTTCTTAAAACTATTTCATGAAAATATCCTAATTTGTGAAAAATGTAACGCCTTAAAGCCCAACAAAAATAAATAAAAAATAAAAAAAAAAAAATATTCTAAAAGAAAAATCGAGTGAAAAAAAAAAACGAATTAATTTCAAAAATACAAAGATTTATTAATTAATAAATTCAGGCTTAAGAAAACCTACTTTTTTGATTTTTTGGACTCCAAGAAGTTGCTTATTATAAATATAAAAAGAACAGGCCATAATGGAGACTTCTGGTTACAGCTAAGCCCGTCTTTTAGGTCATTTTGGCCCATTCGACCCCCAAAAGGATAAAGTATATACAACATTTAAAAAAAGAAGATAAAATTGCCATCTAAAAAATTTGTAGACCGGTAAAATGGCGAATAACTCAGTGGCCCTGGTTATGCCTAGTAAGTAAGCACGCCATGGTAATATTTAACTCATCAAAATAGTTATAAAGTGAATACATTTTTAAAGATGTTTATTACATAAATAACTATTATAAAATTATTAGCTCAAGTTACTTTT
The DNA here is from genome assembly GCA_010014785.2 of Anisolabis maritima. Taxonomy (NCBI): domain Eukaryota; kingdom Metazoa; phylum Arthropoda; class Insecta; order Dermaptera; family Anisolabididae; genus Anisolabis; species Anisolabis maritima. Next base: position 6,260 of record JAAAKE020168123.1, read on the forward strand.
GAAATATTTTTTATAAGATATAAAAATGAGGGTAGGCATAATGTTTTTTTTTTTTAAATTCACAAACAAATCCTTAAGGATTTTTGTCTAATGAAAAAGTCTATTTTAGACATGGAATTAATTGTTGATTACTATTGACTTCTAATGTGATATATTTCCTCTCATCTCTTGTAAATTGCATAATGCATAATAATTAGACAGAAGGGGTTTACTTTTGATTTACTTATTAAGTCAGGGGAGGATAGGACGTGTCCAGAATTCCCATAAACCTATTAATATTTTGATCAAATAAATCTATTTTTAAATTTACGATTTTTTTTCCGTTGGCACATATATTTGTATAATTCAAAAATAAATTTCTAAGTAATTTTTATTATCCTTTCATCTTAAGGTATTTTTATCGAAAGTAGTAAAAAATTCAAATTTTCAAATGAAATTAATGCTTTGTTGATTATAAGATTTTTAAACAAATTTTGAAACACATCAATGAAATTTTATGTTTATTCCAATAAGAATCCTGGCTACCCTAATCAGACAATCTTGATTTACAAATGAGCATGAATCAGGCTCTTTATATATAATAACAACTATTTTTTGCATGATGTGGCCAAATTCGATTTGATGTTGGATGGATTATTTAGAGCCTTTTAAGCATCAGCCATAAATATATAAATTTAGAAAGATATTCGTTTATAGAAATGACAGTTTAGTAAGATCATTTTATCTCTTTTTTCAATTTTCTTAACTAAAATTGTTTATTGAAAATAAATAATTGCCTCTTAATATGGTATTTGAGAGATTAGGATATCATTTCTTAGCTTAGTTCAGCACTGCTTAATTAACCTGAACAATCTTGATGGTTATTGTTATTCTCTCCGGCCAGGCCCGCTGGCAAATATTAATAATAAAAGGTATTACTCGTGTAAACTTCAAAGAGTAATTCTTATTTTAAAATTTTTAAAATTTATTTTATTTTTCAAATAATATAAATAAATTTTTGGTTAAGCTATAATTTATTTGTATTAAATACATCGTTTCAGCCACTTATTTTGTAGCTTTCTTCAGGTACAAATCATATACAAATCACAAAGAAAGTTATATTTAGAGATTTCATCTAGATCTCTAGATGTTAGACTCTTGTAGAATACCCAGAAAGGGGGGCTGAAACGTTATATTTAATAAAAATATACCACACTTAACTAAAAATATATTATCCAAGGAAGGAATGGGATTGGAGATTTTCTTCGATGTTGTATCGGGAAAATACTGGTATTATTTATTCTACATCCAAAATTGGTATATACAGATTGAGTGAACTTCAGATACAAAAATATATTTTATTTATTAATGATAATAACTATCAAAGCTTTTCTATTCCAAAAACATTAATCTTATTATTAGATAAATGATTTAATTATTTTTTAAATTTGTTTTTTATTAGGAGTATTTTGTTTCTAGAAGGACAATCTTATAAAGAGAGATTAAATTCATTAAAAAAAACATTCGATGGAGTAAAACTAAAAGACAAACATAAAAAAGCGAGAGGATATAAAGACTTGAGGGGTTTTTAGCAACTAGAGAGTTAGGGGGTTGATCGAGTAAACCCATTAAGGCAAGTAGCAACTGCGAGTGCTCTTCAGACTTAGGATGGGGCCACAATATTGATTGGAAATGTTTCAAAAAGGCAGTCCATATCCTCTCTTTTCTCTCTTGAATTTATTTGAAAAAGAACAGAGCGAGAGAGAGAAAGAAAAGGTTTGTGTAAACTGTATATTGTAAACTTAACGTTCACCTTCACGTTTTCTACAGTAAACATGAAGCTATACATCACTAAAATATAGATATATGTTTCCGGAAGTGAAATAAAAGAATGGAAAGAGGGAGTAGATACTACTAACTCTAAATATTGACATTTTAAAAATTATATATATTTTTTTAGAAAAAAAATCATTCGGCTTGAAACAGGAATTCCACTAGACTCTGGAATTTACATTCAAAAATCAATGCCAGAAAAAACCATTAATGATGTATAGTTTTTAAATAACGAGAGAGAATATAAAACAAACGGAGCAAAAAAAAAAAAAAAAAAAATTCAACCATGATATGAATATGTAATTATTTTAAAGTGAGATGTGGTTTTAATATGAAATGAAATTGTTTTTGGAAAGATTGCTAATTTTCAAAAATAAAAATAGTAGGATAAAAATAAATGAAATCACAATTTTAGTATTATTTGTTTCCTGGATCACTTTGATAAAAAAAAGTTCCCAACATTCAAACGAAATATTCATATTGTACATATCTATATGTTGTGTTCAGAATTACAGCAACAGTTATCATCATGAATTTCAAAAATTAGTCCGTGTTTGGTTGCTATTGGCAACTGGCTAATTTTTCTGAGCTCCAGAGCTTCTCTAAAGCAATTAATCTATTATACACTATTCAAGAAAACTTTGGTATTAGAGAAATGGAAGCATCCAGGGAGGGGGGGGCGTCCGAGGGGTTACAGTTCGCAGGCCAATGTTGCCAGATTTTCACAAAACACTACGGCTGCTCGCTGTCGCTGTGAACACTATTCGTCAATTATACAAAATAGCAACGTTGTAGCCGTCCGTCCTGTCCATCCGCGGAGAGGACAGTACTAAAGTTATCTTAAATAGAGTATAGTGAGTTGGTTATTTAGATGACCTCCTCTATACAAATCCAAAACGAACGATGATTCGGAGCGATCTTCAAGTTTATTATACGAAAAAACAAAAGGTAACAATTTGATTATATGAAAAAGAATAAGAATTTTTATTTTGTAGTTTTTCGGTAGATCATATAATAAACTAGTAATAAGTCTTCTCAGAAGGAAAGCATCTGTCTGCTTCTGAGTGTAGTTTTTTTTTTTTTGTTTAAGATATTTAGGAAACCGTAAAAAATTGTGTTATCTCCACTTATTTCAACTATTAAGGATATTTTGGCCACGTCATTTTTTTAATTAATAATATAATGATCGAAGACGTACAGATCTTTTAACGATATTTCTGGGGATGAAAATATTCCTTGGGGCTTTTCTGTTTTTTTTTTCTAGATGGATTTTTTCAAAGGATTCATTTTGAATTCCACTTTCATTCGTTTTGATCAGGATGGATTTCACTCATTATTCGATCTGATAAGAGGCTTAGAATTCGAGAATCATTCCGATCGGTCCACTTTAATCGTTTTAGAGCCCTTAAACTCGGCAGGAGCCTTTTTTATTCCAAAAATCTATACAAAGAGAGATGGTAGGTATGTTTACAAAGGTTTTGTTGTAGAGATTTCGCAGGCAATTTCCTAAGTGAATTTTTCATCAACAGATTTGAATAGCTTTTTTCTTTAGTAAAATATTTCCTTAAGGTTTTTTTATACCTATTATATATTAAATAATAATATATTAAATATATTTTAAAAAACTCTTTAAAAACGAAATTATTTTTTTCATTTTATTACTTATTATAGTAAGGAGAAATTAAATCATCATAAAAAAAATTGACCCCCTCAGGAATGGTAAAGAAGCTATTAAAAATTTGAAGCGAATTGGTAGGAGTGGGTGATAAGGCCCCCCCAAAATTTATCGCGGACCACGATTTTCTCAGCATCCCCTGGGCATCCAGTGGTAAAAGATAAGACTTTTGTCTTTAGCCCTGAAACAATTTTTATGGGAGCAGATTTATCCCAAAATAAAAACGGAAAAAAATTTGGCTATGAGATAATAAACACTGATAATGAAAACTGGAATTTCATTTAATCCTTTTGACTTTTTTCTTTTTTTTATATTGAACTTTTTTTATGTCTTTTTCGGCATCTGAGGCCATTTAGACTACGTCTTTATTTATTTGTATTAATTGGAAGCCAATATAGGAAATTGAATTTTTTAATTTAAAAAGAGAGTGCTTAAGAAATTATTATATTCTGTAAAGGGTTTCGTTTTAATAAATCCTAAAAAAAAATATATATATATTTATAGTAATGCCAATTATAAATTATTTTTCTAATAAATTTATGAATGGACGCAATTGTATTAATAAATCGAAAGAAATAACCTATTTTTCAATGTTTAATAACTTCATAGAGAAATTGCGGAGTGGATTTGGTTCTACAGTATAACCAACAAAAATTTATTTAAACCTTTTGATATAAATAAAAATGGCAGAATAAGTAAGGCTAATAGGTATAATATAATAATAATAATAATAATAATAATAATAATAATAATAATAATAATAATAATAATAATAATAATATATCCTTGTCCCTTGGAACAGAGGTAGAGTCGTCGTTTGTCTAAAGTCAGTGTTTCGCTTCCCATATTGAGCGACAAAAATTTATTGAAATTAAATTGACTACCAATTAATTTATATAAAGTCTCAGGCCTAAAAACATTTAAAAATAATAATAATAATAATAATAATATATATGTATAGTATAATAATAATATATTGAGAGTTATTTAAAATTGCATGTCTCTATTTCATTTGAAAAAGTTCAATATTCAGAAGCAATGATTCAAACTCATATATTGGGAAGGGAAAAGGAGCGTTTTGTTTCGACAAAAAAATTGTCATTTGACAGTGTGTAAAAATTTGAGTTGTATTTCCAAAATTTAAGGGAGCAAGCACTAAATAAATAAAAGAAACAGCTTAAAGACAAAAGGGCAATAAAATAAAGGAAAAAAAATCAACGACCTTGAATTGAACATGGGATGGAATCGAGGACATACCACTCCTATAGAGAATGGATGCTATTATTTACAACAAATGATCAAATTATAAGCCTGAAATAGCGTGAAGGCCTCTTCTTAATTCATGCTTTAAAAAAATAATAAAAAGGATTAATTAAAATTTCTATTTTGTATTCATTTCCTTATTTTGTATTTCTGAGAGAATTTCCATTTATTTAATAGAGGACAATAATACACGTCTGTCTAATTAATACTAAATAATAAATGGAGAACGATTAATTATTTCAGCGCTAGTACAAAACAACTCATTGAATTTTAGCATATGAAGTTTCATTAAACAGATTATAATTTTGTTGCGGGCCATATTCAAAAAGGCATCCAAATTCCAAAGGATAATTGATTTATTTCTTAGTACTTAATAATGATGAATTAGTTTTAAACCAGCCTCTAAATTAAAAATCGTCATCCCTTTTCTAGATCCCATTTTAGAAATCTCTATCAGTAAAGTTTGCCCTGTTAAATAATCAGGTACTTAGATTATTAATGACAAATGAAATTTCAATTTACATTGTTAAAGAATTAAAAGGTGCAAATATCTAATTATAGATTCAAATTTCAATTCAAGTATTCAAAAGCGAGGAGTTTAGAATTATTATGGTTTCTTAGAAGACGACTATATATGCAAATGTCTGCCATTATTTTGAGTTATGCTCTCCCTTTTAAATCAAAAACCATCAACACTTCTCTCCCTTCGCTATTTTTGTATAAATAGTGAAAAGAAAACATTAAAAAGAGATTTTTAGAATATTATTCAAACATTTTTTTTTTTTTTTTATTTAAATTCATGAACTCTTGAATATTTATGATTTTTTCATGTTCTATGTACATGGATTTTAAGAAAAATATATTCTATAGATAGATTTTTTAATTATTAGTTTAGGTATTATTTTTAATAAACAGCGATTGAATCTCCCGCTCCGGATTTTAATTAATTTAATAATTATTTTATTGAAGAGAAAATACGAATTATTATTCTTAGATTTGTCCGTTTTCTTAGACATGTAACTTTTCTAACTATTAATATGACTGAAGTTTTAAGATTTATTTTTTAATCAATTTGCATTTTAATTTTTTTTTTTTTTTTATTGTTTTTTCGGCATTTAAGGGCATGTAGACAATAAACTACTCTATCCAATTATATTTATTTAAAAATTGATATAAATTATACTTTAATTTAAACAAAGGTCAGTGCAAATTTATGGAAACAAAATTAAAAAGAGGTTTATTCAGGGCAAAAAATATTTATTTAAGCGGCGTTTCGGAGATCCTCAGGGTTAAATGTCATCAAAAAAATTTTCATTCATTCATTGAAGGATTCATAAGCTAAAATTAATAGTGAACAAAATATTAGAAATTTTTATTTATTGGCCTGGAAAACTTAAAATATTATCGAAAAAATGATAATTATTTGTAAAAATATGTCCATGAACATATAAATAATAGCATATTTTTATTGATCACTGAAGGAGAAGATGGCCCTAATCTATAAACAAAACATTTATGAATATTTTTGCCGGAATCTTTTTCTTTTTTACTTTCTTTAATCTATAGTATATAATGAGCAAGTATTGAGATTGATTAATTGAAATTTCAACGGAAATACACCCTTAAAAAATGGCTCTCGCAAAATGGTCTGTGTGTGTATATGTCTGTGGACAAGATTTCTTAAAAACGAAAAAACGTTTGATGTTGAAATTTTATATTTAAGCTAGCAAGGTATCCTTGTCGCATGCAGCTCGAAGCTTTTTAATAAACGGCTTACTAATACTTTACGGATTTTATGTAATTTTTTTCGATTTCCTCAAAATTTTCTCTTTGATTATTATTGATAAAAGAATTTTGTATTAGATCATATGCATTAACACTTAATCCCTCCATAATTTGGGGCCCACTTTACTGATGTACTTTTTCGATATCCTCTAATTATTTTGATTAAAATTCATAAAACAATTATTTATTAAGTGATCTTTGTAATGTGTTAATCAATATTGCCCCAAAATTGTTAAGGGCCCATTTTGCTCTTGCAGGTTTTTGGGAATTTTGTAACTTACTCTTAAACTACTCTAACGATATTGATTAAATTGCCCGAGACAAAAAATCACTCAGCTTTCCTTAACTTAGGTAAGAGAAAGTTTTGTGAGGTGTGTTTAGTCACATGAGATTTTTTAAATGCATTTTATCCAAATTATCTTTGACTATTTAGCTAAGATGAATGATGTGGCTATTATCGATAATATATAGAACAGTTGAAGCCCGATTATTGATGTCGACAATAAATCATATGTGTAAAATTTAAGGCCGAAAATAGGCAAAAATAATTTATGAATTTTAACTCGTTAACTCATGAGATCATCCTTGCATGATGGATTTGATATTTGAGATAAAGTGAGATTTCTGAACCGGTGGTCTTAGTAATGAAATAATACTTTAATGGTCATCCTTTCTAATTATCGGTTATCTATATATTGGGTTTAATTAAAATTTAAATAGATTAGAAAATTCCGGTATGCCCTGGCTAAGTTTGTTTGTTCCGGTTCAAGAGGAGGCTGGGCGGAAAGCATCAGAAATTACTTTCATATATCATCTCGGAATTCATTTAGAGAACAATGTTGATTTATCTCTTGAAATAAATTAAAATTAAAGTCCACTTTAGAATAATATTTTTATAATATTAAAAAAATATTTCAGGCATCGTCATAAAGTGACGAGATAAAACGAAGTTAATTCGATATTACAAACGTATATAAATATGAAATGTAAAATTAAAAAAAAAAAAAAAACATCGAATTGAAATAAAATATGCAAATTTCTCAATTCAGAAACCGAATCAAATTTATGAGCAAATAAATGAAAAAGGGAAGAGGGGAAAAAAAAAGAGAGCTCATTACTAATTGAAAAATGAAGGGAGCAGAGGCAAATGTCATTAGAGCTTATTTAAAAAAAAATATCCAAATGATAAATGAAACATATTATGAAAACGAAGTCTTTTAATTACAAACTTATATTTTAGGGGAAAAGGGATATTGTTTTTCAATTCGAATATTAAAAAAATTTAGTGACAAAACGCACCTCACACACGCTTTCTCTTATCTAAAGCAAGCTGAGTGATGTGCTGTCATACCAGATTTTTTGCGCAGGCCATATATAGCCGTTCTCTAATTCACCTCTTTAAAGAAGAGAGGATACTCCCGCAACAGCAAAAGACTACATCACTAAAATAGGAATTTGGAACGGATAAGATTAATACATTTCAAAGACCATCTAATAAGTAATTTATATATATTTAATCAAAATTTTTAGTGCGAATTTTGAGAAAATCGAAAAAACAAAAAAAGTTCATCAGTAGACTACTATTACTCTTTTTTTTATTGAAAAGCTTCGAAGTGCATGCGTCGACAGTACCTAGCTTAAATATAAAATTTCAGCTTCGAAAATTTGTTTTCGAGAAATCTTCATCATAGACAGACCATTTTGCAAAATTTTTTTAGACTCTAGGAATCTCAAAACGTGTAACCGTTTGAATATTGACATCGATTTTTTTTTACGATTACAAAACTGTAATAAGTGATTCTCAATCTGTGGTGGGAACCCTCTTAAGGAAGGGGAAGCGAATGGAAAAAAGCAAAAATTCGCAAAAACAAAATTTTTTAAATCAAGATACACTATGAATACAAAAATAAAATGTTACCCTTAAAAATAGCACATGTATCCGAACCAAAAGAAAGACAAGCTATAGAAAATCTTAGGGCTCCAAAAACCATTAGAAGGGGGGCGCTATAAAAAATTATATGGAAATTTGGGTTCCTAATAATAAAAGGTTGGTCTAACAAAAAGTCTAAATATAAAGACCGAAGAATATTTATTGACCAATTAAAATGTACGTAATTTCAGAAAAAAATTTTACAACAATTTATTAATTCTTTTATGTTTTAGTAAATAATATCGATTTCAGTGGCTTCAAGGGTCCCAGGAAAGCCGGGAGCCTCCTAAAGCAAAAAAATTTCATAATAAAATTATGAGAAAAATATAAATATAAGTTTAAATAGAATTCTAATAAGAAGCACTCTAAATAAAGAAAGATCTAACTCTAAAGAGCATACAATAAAAAGATTTCCCCCCCCCTCCCCCAACCAAGGTTACGCTCCTGCTCTTTTAATTTCCTTATATCTTGCTATCTAAGTTTATCTTTCTGATTTTTGAGGAACTCTGTAATCTTTTTGGTGAACTGAAGTCCCCTATCTTATCTTTAATTCAATAAGTAAGAAAAAAATAATACTGACTGAACAATAAACATTTATAAATAAAAATAAATAAGTTAATGAAATTATAGAAAAAAAAATTTCTTTCTTGTATTCATATAACGTTTTTGATGTCAAATAAACTGAAAACTACGAATGTTCAGTTGACTAGCCGGATAAAAGGTTCGTTTTCCACCTCGGCCCAAATTCACTTTTATTAAATAAACTTTGGCTTGCGATAAGACAAGAGAGAGAGAGATGATAAAAATCCCCTGGAGGGTCGGGAGCCTATCTCCCTCTCGTCCGTGGGGTAAAACAATAGCCCTGTCCTCGGGATAAACACCCTCTATTATTTATAGCTTTTTAGCATTTGCTTAAGATTGGTCCAGCAGCCGGTACGTAGTATCTCAAACACCTCAAATTGGGTGAAGTTATCCCCTCTAAGATCTTAATAAAAAGAGGGGGAGGGGGAGATAATCAACATATATGAAAAATGATTAGTTAATATCATCCAATTTACAATTCTAAAAATTAGTATAATGTATAATTAAAAGAGAGAAAAAAATACAAATAAATGTTAAAAAATAGATAAATCTTTATTAAAAAAATAAAAAAAAAAAAAGCTATTTTATTTTTTTTAATAAGAAAAAGTTAATGAAATTTTTTTTTAAGAAAAATGTTCATCATGTTGTTGTAATGAAATGAAGTTTGTGTGCTTGTGTAATTGATTATCAGTCAGACCTTTTTTTTTTTTAGAAAATAACCTAAACTTTAATAATTGTAATCATTCATAATAAAAGGATTATTAATTGTAGAACGGTTAAATGCACGCAAACACGATTGTATACTGCGTGTTTGAAATTTGTAGGAGACAAATTACCAAGTTTAGAATTTCATAGTTAGCATTTAGGTAAAAAATTATTCTTAAGAAAATATGCTAAGTTGAAAAAAATATATATACATTTATATTTTTAATATTTTAGAAAAAATGTAAGTCTGAATTGATAAAGATAAATTATTAATTGCATAGAAAAGACGATGGACGGTAGATTAGAGCAGATGGCATCCAGAGAGTATAAACAGGTTTCCCGTTTTTGCCTATAATGATTTATTTAAATGATTCAGTCCAATCTCTCGATCTCCTTCATTGTGACATTGTCTGAAGAGTTCATATCTTATGATTCGTGAGTTTGAATGACATAAGAGGGTTAAATTTACATTCACAAAAAAAGCTCACTGAAACTTGACAATGTATGAAAATTTACATTTAAACTCAGGATTCATAAAGGAGAGTGAGAAGAGATCTGAAAAAGGTCGGGAGACGTACCCGGCATGTTGATTTTAGTTATTTTAAATAAACAAGGAATAAAGAGAGCCTGATTTTTTTAAATAAATTTTCTCTCTACCATTAATCCTTCACTGTTGATAAATTAGCTACGTTGTCTACCTTCGGCCTTTCCGGAATAGGATTTTATCAAAATAAGTTAAAATTTTGGCAGGTTTTTTTTCTATGCCTCTAAATTTTGGTTTATGCAAAAATTCATTTATTATGGTCACTTATCAAATCCAGTTGATTATCTATCTAAACCACTGAAAATTTATTTTATTTATCTCTAATTCCTTCTCAAATATACCATGGGATGCATATATTAGTTCGTGATTGCTTGTTCAAACCTAACAATGTGAATAAAAAGGAAAAAAAATATATTGTATTGTAAATACGCTTAAGATTATCGCATGAATTTAAAAATCTCAAATAATCAAAAAAAAAAAAAAAACAATCTCACTGTCCAATGGACTTTTCGATTAATCGCCTTCGAGCGGACCATTTTCAGTTGTTCAGTTATTAATATAATTTTTTTTCTTCTGCGCATGCGTGGTCCGCGAAAGAGAAAATATTCAAAAAATCCATTAGTGAGTTGACTATTTGCGTAATTTATACCACACATGAAATTTAATTATAACGAGTCATCTAATCCTACATCTATCTAACCCACAGAGGAGGGATGTCCCATTTGAGAAGGAACGCTCACTTATTAGACATGATATAGAATGTGATCTGCTTGCTTATTTTTTGAAATTTTAAACTAATATAAGAAGACGGATGGATGTAGAGATTTTTTGAAAGTGAAGTAGAGTAGGCAGCCAACAAAATAATATTATTTATTCTTGTTTGTTTGTTGGCTGCCTTCCCCATATCACTTAATTAATAATATATTTGATTAAGGTATAAGAAGTTTATAATTCTACTTTTTATTGATATTATTGAATTTAAAAAATTTATTTTACTACAACATAAAAAATACGGCAATAGAAGCAATCAAAAAATAAATATTAAACAACAATGGAACCGGATTAATAAAACTTTTATAAACATTGTTATTTATTTTGATGTTCGATAAGATATTAATCTCTTGTTAAACATTTGTAAGTGATATTAAAAGTAAATTTTTTTTTTTATTAAAAACTAGCAACATCAAAAACGATATTAATGCAAATATAAATTTATGGCCCCATTCAAATTTAACGATATTCCGAATGCTCATGTTTTAGGTAAAGTTGGCAGCCAGCATCCCACCTCCTGCCCCATAGAATAATGCATCAAAAAGCAATTTATGGCACTTGGGCCCTTTCTTCCAAGACTAGGCCTTAAGGATAAAACAGTTTACTCATTCGATGATTTATGGCAGGAGAGAATCGCAAAAAATTAATTTATCTGTAAATATATTGTCTCTTTCACTGGAAATATATAAATATTTCATGGAAAGCAAACGAAAATGGGACAAATTTTTTTTGAGAAATCACAAAGAGATATTTTTGATGTTTCAATATGCATTATTTAATCTTTAAAACATAGTATGGATGTTAAAAAAGAGAAGAAAATGTTGAATAGCGAAGTTGTAGTTATCTAATAGTCAAAGAAACAGAAACAAAAATTGGACAAATGTTAATGAAATAATCATAGGCAGAGATGTAGAAGTCCCTCTGCTATCTGTCCCCACTAAAGCTTTATAAATTAAATATTTTAATGAATTATGGGAAATTTAAAAAAGAATTAATTTTCGAAATGCCTCGTCACTGGCCACAAGAGATTTTATTTTCTGTTTAAAATAATATGAATATAATAATAAATAATTATTCTCCAATTGGACATTTTATTAACATTTATTTCATGAAGTTAGAGAATATTTCCATCATTTGGTTTTTGCTGATTACAATGAACCTGGTAGCTGTATTTTTCCCACCTCAACATATTATCATCTTTATTTACTTTTTATGTTCTTGGAAGGAATGGAACCATCTATGGAGGAATTCAAAATTGGTTGCCTAACTTCTAGGATGCAAATAAGTTGATAAACTTTTTTTTTAACGCTTTACAAATTCACTCACCCATCTAGATAAGTTTTAATATGTTATGTTATATCATTTATATTTATAAACCTTCTCATTCAGGAGGTGGAGTTTGTTTGCAAAACTTCCAGATTACGAACAGATTCACGCTTGATATACTATCTCGTACATAGATAATGAGGATTGTCAGAAAATAACCGCATTGAGTCAACTTCTTTGTATATAAAACAGACGTATAAACTCTCAAATCATAATATGTTGAAAGAATAATAAAGTTTTGTTTGTGTGTGCGCGCATATATATAAATAAATTTTTCAATAAATTTAATCTATTTAATTTAATGAGATCAAATGAATTAAAATTGGGACATTAAATTCTTAATAGTATCAATAGATAAAAGTAAAGGTGAAAAATCTTAAAATTACTAAAGAAAATTATTCTTAAAAAAAATAATTAAACTATAGGTTCTGGCTATATTTATAAGTTTTGTTCAATGCTCTGATTTAATAATCTAGTCATGTGCCCCCGTACTGAGCGATCAAATTTATTTAAAATTATCATTTAAATGAAAGGTAAGATTATAATTATCATATCATTTCTAAATGTTTATTCATTCCTCATGTTTAATATGGCCTTTGATGCTCAAAGACAAAAGAAATTTTGTTCATTAATATGAAAATATTTATGCCCTTTCATTAGAGGTAGAGCTACCAAAGATGGCCGGTTTGTTTCCCGTCCTGAACGACAAAAATGAATTTATATAATAATAGCTACTACCCATTAATATAATATAAATAAATAAAAATCAAATGAGTCAAAATGGCTGAGATGCCAATAAAGACATAAAAAAAATATTTATCTTAACCTGAGGGGTTATTTTAATTAGGAGTAATACGATTCTTTGGAATTATTTAATATTTAACATGCTGATAATCAAAAAAGAATGTAGCCTCCCATGAAGCTATCTTTATCTGACTCGTATATTGTGAAGGATAGATATATAAACCAGTATTTTAATTTATTTATTTAGTATTTAAAGCTAAAATATATTGATCTAAAACATGGGTCCTCGGACCGAAACCGACCCTAAAGTTGCCCGTTGATAAAATCAAATTGACTTTTACTAAAATACCCTAATTCATCTTCATTTTTGGGACGTTATGAACATAGTTTTCCAAGAATGAAATAAATATATCAAATCAAAATAGAATTTATCTGATGATCATGTTTCTTCTTGTAATTGGGAAAAATAATTTAAATCAAATGAAAAAATATGGTTGACCAAAAAACCTCGACCTATTTCTGCTTTGCCAATCCGGCTGGCAGACAAAAAGAGACCCTTGAATTAAAATATGTATTTTAAGCAAATCTTTAAGACCCCTAAGTCAATCTTTGAGAGTATCTAAGCATCTCTTAAATTTTGAAGAAATAGCTTCAAAATATTATTATGAAATAAGATTTTTTTTTCCAAAATATTGGAGCTCTGGACTTTTTTAAAATATATTTTAATTATGCACATGAAAAAAAATTCAAAATCAAATTAAAACTTTATTGATAGGCTAACTTTTAAAAATACAACATTTGCATATTTTCAATCAAGTATAATAGCTTTTCGCCTTCATTAACATTGAGTTTATTACCTTAATGTTGCTTATAGGCATCTAAAATAAAAAAAGGGAGGAGAGAGAGAGAGAGAGAAGATATAAAATAAAATCCAGAAGCAAATTCGGGAATTTTTTTCTTTTGTGTTTGTTAATTCGCTGTTCGTGGAAAAAAAAAAAAGAAAACACACTTTAGGTTTTTACTCCCCTTCGAATTTATTCTTTCTTATTTTCAAATCGAGAACAAATGAATCGAATGGAGAATAAGCTGATAAGCAAATAAACAGCCACAGAGGTATGTCTGTTTGTCATTTGCAAAATCAGCAGATGGTTTGGTTGCTATCTTATCGAAAGCTGAGAGATCAGCCGATGACCCGGATTCATAATTGAATTCCTATTTCCATACTCTATATTGAATGATGGCAAAGCAAAAAAGAAAAAAATACATTCGAATAAAATCCCTTATATAAATGGAAATTCATTATTTTTTTCCCTCTGGAAGATAGTATAATAATATTTTCGTTTTTACTTTTTGAAGTAAATTACTCCAGGGAGCCTTTTTCCCTCTTCTGTCTAATGTACAACAAAACGAAATCACATTGTCAAATCGGAACTGATTAAAGTGCTAAATGCTTTATGGAATTTTAAACAGTTTTATTGTCCTTAGGGATATTAAAAATGTTCCCTTGATTTTAGTATATAATTTTTGAACTTTCATAAACTTGTTGTCAACTTTGATAAAAAGCATTTAATTAAAATTTGGAGAACTATTTCAATTAAATAATTATTTTTTTTTTTATAAATTTAATTAAATATATGGCATCTGATGTTCATGTTTGGGTAAAGAGAGGGACAATGAAATCTAAGGCTATGTGTAATATCCCAATTTTTAAAATTATTTTATTGTAATATTGCATAAGATAATAAAAATAAAATACAAATCAAATTATTAATTTTAGATCTAAAAATGCAGCCCACATGCCTAAATCTAAGAAATTAAATTTTTTTAGAGAAAATCAAAATAGAACGCATTGATTCGTTTGTTTTTTGCTTTTTGAAAAGTAGGCAGCTCAAATAACTAACTCAATAATGGATTTTTCGATTCATCGCTCCAGAGCGGATCATGTGCAGTTATTAAATCTCCCTACAAATTAACAACTTGCCTTCGAACCAAAGGTCAATGGTTCTCTTCCCGTCCTAAACGACAAAAATTAATTTATATTATATTTACTATCAATTAATTTAAATAAATAAAGACGGAGTCTAAATGCCTAAAAAGACTTTAAAAAATTAGTGGAGCAATTTATCGAGTGTGTGAGTTGGTCATTTGGGCTGTGTACTTTGCGGAAACCAAAAAGAAACGTAATTATGCATCACATGGTAGCTATTTATATATTGAACTTTGAAACTTTAGTATAATTCAAAGATTATCTAATTTCTAAATGATATATTTTTTAAGACTTTTCCGGTACCTGAGGCCATTAAGGCTTATATATTGAAATTAATTAGAAGCCAATATAATTTAAATGAATTTTATTCCTCAGGATTTGAAGCGATCTACTGACCCAGGGAACTAAAACGCATTTTAATTTTAATGATAAAGATAATTTTTCTTCTCTCCTTTGGTCTTTTTGAAGTCAAGGAGTTCGTATTTTCTTTGGAATATTATAGTCAAATTTTTTTACAGTCTCTTCCGTATATTAGATAATATTTCATATATTACATATATAAGAGATTTTATTTGATTTGAAATTATTAGGGACTACTAAAAAAAAACATTTATAAACATTATTTGGAATAAAAAAGGGAAATTGACACTTTAAAATACCAAACTGAATTATTATTATAAAAAAATTAAAATAAAATTGGGAATCAATTTATATATATATATATATATATATATATATATATTAGAATGAATATTTTGATATAAAATGAAATTTTGGAAAAAATCCAAGTATATTAAATGAAAAACATCTGTAGAAGAGACTCGAACTTGTTTTTTGTTCCCAAGGTCAACGAGTTATGATATTTTATACCTAGAATTCCGATTGTAATATTAGAGATAGGTATCATATTTTATTTCACCTCTATCAAATTCCGTTCTTTGATTAACAAATTGAAAAAGTGTTAGATAATATTGTCCTAGATAATACATCTCTATATATTTTGTTTATAAATTTCAAATTGATATTTTTAGAAATTAAGCGCGAAAGTCAAGTAGGTATAAACATAAAAACCCAAGGTCTTCCGATCGACGTTTACACGATCTAAAAGATATTTATACCACTAGTTTCTTGTTTACATAGGCGCCATGCATAATAAGAAAGACCTGAATATAGAGAGGCCTTTAAAATCGTATTGGCATCGCGTAATCCAAGACGCCATTAAATGAACAATAGCTATAAATCTAATAAGAAATATATAGAGGAAATTAATTTTTCTTGTTTATATTCAAAGATGGTAATAAAAATACACATCATAATTTTATCGTATTGCACTAAAAAAATTCTATAATTATTATTCTGTCATGATAGAAATTAACAGAACTTTGATGGTGTAATATTTCATTGAATATGATTTTTATGATTCGAATTCAAATGAAGTCTTGCCTTATCACTCACGGGGGAGGAAGGAGGAAGCAACTAGTTATTTAATAATAAGCGATAACTTAATTCTTATTAATGAATTCAATAAAAAATTATCTTCCTATTGAACTTTATAAAGATCGTAAAATTGTATTTTGATGAGAAAAAATAACTATTATTCCAGGGGAAAGAGATACACGCCTATTAACAAAATTGAAATTTTTTAACATATTTTTTATAAAAAATAATAATAAATATCTTAGATGAGAGAATATGAACAAATATGTGTATTTTATTTAGTAATTTATTTAAATCAATTTATCCCAATAAAATTTTTATCAGTCTGAGAAATCAAACCCTCATCCTTTGTCTATCGTACTATAAATATTGAAAATGTCAACATCTACATTTGGAATTACAAAGATAATAAGTTTTTATAATGAATATCTCCTATAACAAGGCTATTCAAAATGTTGGCTGTTATATCCGAGGGTCATTTTTTTTTTTTTTTTTGTAATTAATATGTTACTTTATAGTTCAGTAACATGTTAAGAGGAGGTTAATTTTGTGGTGTAAAATAAAAAATTTGAGTGGGGAGTTGTAAAAAAAATTTTATTGGTGAAAAGGGCGTGATGAAAAAAGTTTGAAAAGCCGTGGTTAATAATATACCTAGAATTATTGGATATATTTATTGGCCTCCGATATCGAAAAGAAAAAAAAACTAACTTTATAAAGATTTTTTTTAACCCTTTTTGGTATTAGACTTTGTCCTTATTTATTTAAATTAATTGGTAGCCAATAAAATTTAAATGATTTTTCTCACTCAGTACGGGAAGCGAACCACTGGTTTGTCTATACCGAGGGCTTTATAAAGATTGCTAATAGAATGGATCAACAAACAATAAAAAGTCCATATCAAAAATTTTTATTTTTAAAGAGTTAGTAGGATAAATTGACATCCCTGTCTATATTTTTTTTTTTTTTTATTCTATGTTTGGCTACAGAGGCCATACATTTATAAATTTATATAAATATAAAAATATATAAAAAATTAATAATGAATATATACAAGAGTAGTTCATAAATCCATAATTAACATATATACATATAAATAAACATTGTAAAATAAAAGTAAAAACAAACCCTGTCTATATTTGATATTTAAAAAATTTCATAAGAAATTTAGAAAGAAATTATTAATTTGGAAACCCTTTAAAAGTCGAATATTGACTAAACTAGAGGTGGAATGGCTTAAAGAACTTTGTTCGAAAAGTCAACAAATTGAATCGAATGGATACTGTAAGAAGCAATAGAGATTAATGAAAAATAAATAAAAAAATATTTTTAATAAAAACATTTTACTTTCAATGAATAAAATTCGTTGATTCGTAAATGTGTTTGTTTATCTAATTAATTTGTTTTGATTTGATTTTTTATTTATTAACAGCGTACTTTATTTATCTTGATATTTAAATTTATTTATGTTTATTTAAAACAATTATATAAACCGTAACCATTTCCCTATTATGAGTGCCGGTCATCATTAATGACTTATTTTTTCCCCTTTAATTTGCCACATGGCTTTTATAATTCCATTTATTTTGTTTTTTCTATGAACCGTTAGGAGTAAAATAACAGCAATTAATTGATTAAACCATAGTAGAGCCCCCTTTGAATAAATAGCAGACGATCTGCCCCATTAGGGCATTAGCTGTTAGGCCGTCAAGAGTGATGTATGCCTATGCTAAACAACATCGCCTGGCAGAGACACGCCCTGAGCCCTCCTGACCTCTAATCACGGACACAACGAGTTGGTCATCGCCTTTTCTTTTTTTTTTTTTTTCTTTTTCTCCTAACCAAAGGATTAATTTCAATTTATATAAATGTATTGAAAATGTTTCAATGATGGACGAATAAATTAAAAAGCGTATAAATTGAAAAGATAAAAGTTAGATCGCTAGTCGCAACTATAGCATAATATAATTTCTCATTCCCATCCCCGCTATTAAATATTCAATTTTTATTTTTTGTTCAAAATTTTACTGTTGTGAGCATCTTTCTTTGGTCACTTGGTGACCCCCCAGAGAGGAATGCCTCACCTTTGAGAAACACCGGTTCTAAATAGTTTCTGATATGCAAAGACAACAACAACATGTGTATTTTAAGTGTCACTCGCTGTCCTTATATGCCGTCAAGCCATTTTTGGAACAATTCTGAATAGGAGACCTGAAAGGAGTTTTCCTTCTCTAAAGTCACTGAAAAATGGCTTTATCTGTCTGGATGTCACATAATATGCTACAGTCTTTTGTTTTTTAGAAGTAATATTAACACCTATTAAGACCACATTTCGAGAAAGTATTATGCCTTCATCAGTCTTAAGTCTATCATTAAGCACAAAAATATTTGGTGAAGTCATTAACGATTATTAAATACTCGCAATTCTCAAATGATCATATTTTGGAACTCTATGATTAGGAGACAATTTTTGGTTGAAGTGTAGTCTTAAAAAGGTTATTAAAAACACACAAAAGGCTCTGGTACATTATTTAATTTTATTATTTATTTATACATTACAAGCAAAATAAGATAAAGAAAAAATCAATCAACTCATTCTTAATATGAAATTGCAAAGTAAAAACTAATTTAAAAAATTAAAAAGAATTCCCTATCTTTAAATAATAAAAATAATTCTTATTAAATGATAGAATCACAAAAAAAAAAAAAACAAAGAAATTAAAATGATGCAATTTTTTCGAGAAAATGTCTCTTTTATCTGACAGCGCTATCATCATTTGTTTAATAAAAAATATGTATCAAAAATAATATAATGAATTTTTTTTTTTTTTAATAGATATATTAATTTATAATAGAATTATGGGATGGTTGATTGAACGTCAAAGGCATCCCGTGAGTTTAGGTCAGGACTTTCCTCTTGCTTATGCACGTGTTACCATTACCCCAACCGCAAGGTGTAGATAAGCGTAAGATACAATCCACAATTGGAGCCCCAAGGTGCGAAGTAGGGTAAGCAAGTCTCTGTGAAAGTGGAAGGTCCTACCCCGAACCAAACATCTCACAAAATTTATATTAAAAGATATTTGAAATAATTATATGAGGTAATATTTATTTTTACTAATTAAATTCAGAAACATTGTTATATGTATATAGTTATATGTACACTCTGAATATTGTCTAAGGTTTTTAAGCGAGAGGGGGAGGGAGGTTCGAGTATAATCGAATCACATCTCTCTGCTTTAAAAAAATCTCGTTAGGTTAGGATCATATTTCAGTGCTGGGTCGTTCAAATGAACAAGTGAGAACATAAATAATCCCATTTAATTGCATTTCAAACCTATATTTACTTTTTATAAAACGGATATGATTTGTAAAAAAAACTCGGAAACTCACATTAAATTTGATAGCAAAGGCAAAGAGATATTTAGATTCAACAATTATTAACAATGACTGTTATTTTAAGAGGTACTAATAAAATATTAATTTAAGAGATATTCAATGTAATGGGAATAATTGTTTCTAAATATTAGAAAATATCAATTTCCTGATCTTTTTTCAATTTACGAGTTTAAGGTAAATATATTAAGATCGCAAAATTAATATGAAAGATGTTTTATATTGATCGTTTAATTAAAAAATGTTTTAATTTTTATATCATATTACATAATGGTAAATCCAATAGCAGAAAAAATCTTGTTGATTTGACATGATATTATTATCTATTTAATTTTTTTTTTTTTTCATGAGTTATCTAAAAACAAGTTAAAAGAATCCAGGATTACTTAAATTCCATTTTCCAAGAAGAATTATAGGTTAAGAAATTTAAAAAATATTTAAATTTCCCTGACGCTTTAGTGATCTGTCAAAGTGACCTAATGATTTATTAAAATCATAATATGATTTGTCATCAAATTTAGGCTCAATAAATAAATAGACTATAAATGAAAGACCTGCTTGTCATTAAACGTAGTTGATAAACAAACTTTTATTTATTAGAACTAGAATAACGAAAAAAAATTATTAGGCTGAGTGTAGAACTTTGCATCTCTGTGAGGTTCATAAATTTACAACAAGGGGGGTTCAGTTGACCATGAAAATTGTTTCTTGCACTTATGATCTATTATTCTAAAACCCGGTATTGATATGTATTGTGAGCCCTAATTGGTTGCATGCACAAAGCGGAGTATATTTTCGGAAAATGCGCTAAAGGAGAACTAGGTTGCAAGTTTCTAGCTTTCCAGAAATAGATCCTAAAATACCCAATATTTTTGTTGAAAAACTGAAATGTGAAGATATTTTTTTTTTAAATACTGATTTTGATGATTATTAAATTTTCCCTTCTTAAAATTGAAAGGGGAAACTAAAATTGTTTTTTGCATGGCTTGCATTTAAATATATATTTATAGATATTTAAATGATGTGTTTTAAATGAATATTATGGTAATAATATACATAATTTATGTATGCTCTCCGCTGCTAATTTCATTTACTATTCACTTGGCAGTTATTTATTTATGTTTAATTTTCCTGCATCAGAAGTTTATAAGTGGACAATGTTTTTCAATTAAAAATTTTTGGGGATTTTTTTGCTTGCTTTTATAATGGAAAGTTTTTATTTGATAAAAAATTATTTGTTAATTTAATTTTTATTATTAATTTTGCTTGATAATTTAAATAATTTTTGAAAAAAGATAAAAAAATTAAAGAATGCAACTTGAGTTGTTTTATTAATATATATATTGGTAGACTTAAAGAAGCATTTCCTGTCATTGTGAAATTTATAAATTCATTTAGAGAAAATTTTTTATGTATAACTTTAAAAAAAAAAATAGCTCAATGATTTTTATATTATGGGTGACCCTGAGGAACAAAGTTGTCACTCGAACAACGGAAGCCACAGATAATTGAATATTTTCTAATTACATTCAATATATAATTGTAAAGGCATAGAAACTGAAAAGACTATAAAGATTTTATATCCCCATAAAGTTTTTATATCATCATATTGCATAATTGTAAATCCAGTAGCAGAAAAAATCTTCACACAGCTTCGAACCCGAGCCGTAGCAGTGGTTATATATATACTAATGAATCAACTCATCCTTTTAAATAATTTAAATAAATTATTTATATTAGGGCGGAAGCGAACTAATGACCTGTAAAGAGCAACTCTGTTCTAAAGGACAGGGGCAAAAAAGACATTGCAATTCACCTAGTAAAATTCCTGACTATTAACTGACACATGATTATAGAAGTCAGATATAAAAGACTAAATAAATATATGAATTTTCAAAAATTAATTTAAGTCGAGGAAAAAGAAATCACGGGATGAAAATTAAATTAAAGTTTAAGGAAATTAACAAGGTAAAGGTAAAGAATTTAAAATGTATGATCATAATGTGATTACTATAGAAAAAAGAATTTTTTTTTTGATTGGGCCATTCATGAATTATGAATTAATAAGATAAAAATCAAATACTAAAATGAAGATTGTTTTCCAAGGATTTAATTGATAATTAATCAGTTTATCTTTTGTAAATTTGAAATGAATAAATAAAGAGTAAAGTTTAATTCCTAAGTCCTAGTTTTTGTATATATATATTCTCGCTTAACAAGGATAGCCAACAAGTGGGTTAAGTAGTCATCAATAAAGACCAAAAAACCGTCCAAAAACGAAACTACGTAAATTCTGAAGCTATTGATAAAAAACCAAAAAATAAAACTTATATTTCACTTCTAGATGAACTATTCTCGTATTAACAAAATAAATTTCAAAATAGAAGTTTTTATTTTGTAATTTTAATTGTGTAATTTAGTTTTAAAAAAATTCTATAAATATAATATAATAAATTATAGGCTATTCATTTTCTTTTGAACTTAAAAAGGTAATAAGTTTATGAAATGAGATATATAACCTTATATAGGCTATTCGAATCACAAGAAGTAAAGGAACACAACCAAATAAAAACAGAAAAAAATTCGAAAAGTATTTTCCTTTAAACATTTATTATGAAATTGTCATCAGAGCCTTACGGGGCATTTTTAGGACAATTTTATTAGTAACAAGATCTATTCTATGTCACTCTGGTTGATGCCAAATGAATAATAGAAATATGACATAAAAAATTATTTCGTTTTGGTCCCTATTGTATAAAACTGAGATGTTTAACTCTTGGTATTAATGGTCAAAAAAAGACACGAAGGGTCAGTCGAAAATCTATAGATTTCTAATAAACTCTGAGAAATATATTTTGGATTTTTTTTCGGCTTTTTATTTGGCTCCTACTATTTCCGATTGCTAATAGTAAATTGTTATTGGTATTGGAAATATTTGTTGAGTCAAAAAAAAAATAAAGATTTGAAATCTATAGTGTAAACAAGTGCTTAAAAGTATTGTTCTATTGCAATGAAACCTATTTATTATTTATTAAAATAATGTCAACTTATAAATCTATATATTGAGACAAAAGTTGTCTGATATTGTAAGTAAATGAATATAAATGTATAAGGCTATAGAAAAATATAAATTATGATGTTATTATAATGTTTTTTTAAAGAAAAAAGGAAAAAGTTCATTTTTCCTGATATTTTGGATACACTATAGATGATTCTACGAAATGCAATAATATCAAACTTAGATAAATATTTATGATATGGTTTGCTTACCAAATAACGAGAGGAACTCAGAACATAATGCAGATAATCTTGCATCACTCAAATTATGAAGAAAAAGAAGAATGAGATGAATCTGTAAAAAAAAATATATATATTTTTATTTAATATTTTTCAAATGTTTGAAATTATTATAAATCTTCACTATCTTATCATTTAATGGGCTTATGTTATATTACAGGGGTGGCCAACACGTCGACCGCGGTCGACCGGTCGACCGCAAAGGTTTTGAAAGTAGCCCGCGAAGCTAAAGTTGCTTTCACTTAAATTAATGTTTGAAA